>PNEQ01065834.1:0-10021 GCA_003012365.1 Medauroidea extradentata | reverse complement strand
ACCACTGCAGTACGAGACCTTCGGGATCTCCGTGCTCGAATTGTGGAGTCCATTGCTGCCGTCATGCCAGACATGTTGGCGCGGACGTGGACTGAACTTGAGTACCGACTTAATATCCTCCGTGTCACTAAAGGAGCTCATGTGGAAGTGGTGTGATTATTTTCATGAAACTTGGAACCTCTTCCGTGCTATATAAGCTAGCACCATTTCCATATCTCTATTTTTGTGGCAATGCGAACTCGTTGAAATTAGGGCATTTCGGTGTGGACACCCTGTATTTTGAAAGAAATTATTATTATTTTACTATGGATACACTGACCCAATGTGATGTTTGTCTCCACAATAGATGATACCGAGAGTGTGTTATCTGGCTGCCACAATAGTGGGGCACGTATTCATGACAACAGCTACTGAAGTGTAATACAGTCTTCAGTTAAGGTCAATTTTATCAGCACTGCACATATATTAACTTCAAGATAACACTCAAATTAATTTTGTAGCTCCAACTTATCTCCTAAAAATTATAGCTTCTCTTTGATGTTTGACGGCCAGCTGTTTAGCAAAAACAACTTAGGTGAAGAAGAAGGTGTGGAGCGGGAAGGACTACAGCATCGCATTCACTGACCGATGTCAGACACAGCCCAAACTACCGACACATGGGCCCGCAATCAGTGTGGTAAACAATGGTGACCCTCCATTCCCTCCTTTTTTCCTATTAGTGTTTAACTATGTAGTTAGAACAAAATGTGTAGCTAGCATCTGCAAAGAAGACAGCAATGACAGGTTTTTGCCACCCAATTTTTAATTAAATGGAGCAAAAACAACTGATGTGCCTCTGGCGATGTCAAACCCCTTTAGCCTCCTTTCAGACTAGTCTTCAGCCTCCTTCTTCCCCCCGCAAGGTGTTTCGACAATGCAGGCAGCAGCCTTGTAAGCTGTCTGCCTGGGAGTCTATGGCTGCCTGGTGACCGGCAGTCTACTTAACACCCCTCTCGGGAGTTGAGTGGGTACATCAGCACCGACTCCTGGTTACTCTGTCCGATCATCCTCACATTGCATCCCGGCCGCTGGAGAGGGAGTGGCCATGACCACTTGAAGCCCCCTCATCCTTAGTACAGGATGTACAGAAAAGTTGTTTACAACTTCGCACATCAATAAGAGGAAATTTAAGTGACATACAAAATTGCAAAAGGGATCATTCAAAAGGACCAACTCTGAAAGTTTTGTTCATATATGCTTGTTTAGGCGTGAACAGGAGAGTAAGTAGTATGGCAGACAGCCATTCTTGTAAAGTGAAAACCAGCACCTAATGTACGTAAATGCACTAAAATCTTATGGCAAATACATTCCTCCTTATCACGTCTTACAATCCTTTATTTTACATTATGTCCAACAGATGGCGACACTGTATTACAGAGAAAATGTTACAAATAATATGAGCATAATTAACACACTTTACGATATTATTTTAAATATATAAATTATTGAAACTTCAGTGATCAATATAATACTTCTGAACTTTTAGTGCATGATACAGAAGCCAAAAAGTATTACAAAGTTACTCAAACTCACAAAAAGTTACCAACGGTTTACACAGTACATTTGGACCTGTATCAAATTATTCCTATCTTGAGTCCACATTTTAAAAACATATGATAGTGAAGTAATATTAATTTATGTATGCTTCTAGCAGCCTGTTATTTATACAAGTTATTTAATCTTAGATATGGAATGACATAATAAGGATGGTGTACAAATGACTAATATCCATCATCAATTTTAATTTTAAAAAAAATTAAGCACCTTGAACAAGTCGGAGAATTCCAACCGGATAACATCAGGCTGTGGAAAAGACTCTTGAAACCTCTTCATTTTGCTCACAGTCAAAGGCTGGTCCTCACCTCCAATATCATTATCTCCAGGTACGAACACTACCTATTTATATAAGCGATGATAAAAATAAAACATTAGTTATGGTACGTTACATTCCTTACAGCTATCAAAAAGTTAATAGGCCTACTAAGCCATCAAATGTTGCCTAAATGGTTGCTTTACAATGAAAACTTAATGTACCCTCACATTCATGAATAACTACGTACTGTACTCTCAAAAATTCTACATGCTGAACTTCTGCTAAATTATCTATAAAAATTTATTAGGGACCATTTCTATGACACACACATTTTGTACAAGATCGCTCATGCAAGGATTCCAAAATTAATTCAATTCTAAAATCAGACACTTTGTAGCAAGTTCACCCATTACAAGACTAGTAGGGACTGTGGTTGGTGCATTCTGCCAAGGTGATCCGGGCTCAACTCCCGGCCAAGTCAGACACTGATTTTTCGTACATGGGCAATGTGGCGAGCATTGCTGTTGGTCTGCTGGTTTTATCTGGATACCCCTGTTTCCCCTGCCATTGTAGGGGTTCATTTTGTTGTGTCATCCTTGAAAGTACAGCAGACACCCAGACACCTATAGGCACCCAGTGAGAGGTATGGTCTCAGGTGTGATGCCCTGCTCTTGGGTACTCTTTCCACACACTATTTAATAATTTAAGAACACTAGTTCATGGCCTCTGTACGTAAATTTAAAATTCCACGCAACAAAGCTTTATTCACCTTTATGCTGGGGTCAACGTGGAAGATACTGTGAAACCTATCCAAATATCGATTGTATTCATCATCGGTTGCTATACTGCCCTCATCCATCAGATCACCCAGGAACATGACAACATCTGGTTGAATGTGGTCCACTGCTCTGCGGAATGTTTTTGATAAATATCTGTTGGAAGAAAATACATCATACAGTACAGTAACACATCTACTCAGCTACCTAGTCAGAGAAAATAATTGTTCAGTTTGTTAAAACAAAGAATTTTACACAAATATAGCTCCAAAAGTCAATTTTTATTGACTTCACTTAGTTTTAGTTTTCGTCTCAAAACATGCATCTATATGTATTTAAAAACATCAATGTGTACATACAGCATGTATAATAGCATAGGCCAGGATGACCACATATATCTACTCATACGTATTTTAACCACAGTCTGTAAGTATAAATTAAAATCAATAACAATGGCCTACGTCGTAATCTCTCTGTTGTCATAAAAATCAACTCCTTTGTCAACTATTTTTTTAACTACGAAAAACTAAGAACTGATGCAGTGTGTAGCGGCCCTTTAAATTAATTTGGCACAAGCCAAGTAAACATTGTAGACTGTACTGTGGAATTCTGCATATGGGACTGAAATGTAATGTATCATTTTGTAGTCATATTACACTACAATTACCTAGTGGAACATATGAACCGAACATCTCTGTGTGTATGTCTGTTAATGTACTCTTTCATTCCCACCTGCTTATTCACAAAACCTGCTATGCATTCCTCTGGAATTGTTGGCAATTTTAAAATATTAGAAGAACAACATGTACCTACCACACTAGTTAAGACTCCTACTTACCTATACCACAAAATTTTAATTATTAAATTTTATTGTTCCTACGACATTAACATTTTTTATTTTTACTTGTACAGTAAAACTTATGGCTAACATTGAGCCAATCACAGCCTACCTACCACAAAAAGGAAACTGACTCAGAGAGTCCGAAATATCTGAGGAAATTCACCTACAGTCTAATTCTAGGCCTGTTCGGGATAACATAACATTTTTTTAATGGGGAAGAATGATGTTAATATTTTCATGCACTTGTATATCTTCGGAGACTGTTTTTCAGCAGAATGGTAATTACTGTAATGCTCCTTTCAAGTGTCAGATCAAGGAAGGTGGCGCAATGGTAGCATGTTCGACTCACATTCGGAAGGACCTGGATTCGATCCCCGGTTCACACATAGATATACAATATAATTTCCTATGAAATCATGTGAAAAATAATGTAATCTCTGTTGAACATTTACCTAGTGCAGATATGGTGTCCGATATCCTAACAAAACCTTTGTCAAAAGTAAGACACACATTATTGTTAGACAAGATTGGATTGTGTAACTAAGTTATTAAGATAGAGAGATGACATGTAAATTCTGTGTTTTGATGGATAAAAGAATAAGGAAAATTATATGCAAAAATATGTTTCATGGGTGGGTGTTGGAGTGTGAAATTTATATTTTTGGTTATGTTGGTAGTAAAGAGGACTAGGTTTATTTTGTTTTGTCAGGTTGGCACTATTGATGTAGTAGTCATTTGTTTGACGCTCGTGTGCTGCTAACGTTGCTTTGTAGTTCTTTGTCGATGTGTAACCTTCAAACAGTAAGCAGTAAAGAGAGAATGGAGCACAGTCGTGTTTTTGTTCATTCTCACCGTTCGATACTCACATTTTTCTGTCACTTTAGAACTGGTACAGGTGACATAAGTTGAGTATGGAGCGGCATCGGAATGAAAGGGCAGGAGAAACTAGAGATCCCCGAGAAAACCTGCCAATCAGTGGCATCGTCTGGCACAATTCCCACATGTGAAAATCCAGGGATCAACCCCACTGGGAATCTAATCCAGATCACCTTGATGGAAGGTGAATGGTCTGACCATTCGGCTACCGCGGTTCCCTAACTGTCCCAGGAATTTACCTCTGACTGTACCTGGATGAATTTTTGTCAAAGATGTCTGCCACGATCCTCTCCATCAACATATCCGCAAGAGTTTTCCAAATGTTATTTTTCACTTGTCTTGGGGTGGTACAAAAGGCCAACAAAATCTGTGCTAATTGAGTTTGCCAATCACTCACAACAAGTTTTCGAAGTTTTTGCTAGGCCGTATATGTATAAAGAAACTAAAAACAAAAATGTCCACTGGAATGGATGGGACTTCAATTAAAATAATTAAAGACTGCTCTGAACTTTTACTGACACCACTTGTACATATAATTAATGAGTCTTGTAAATGGTACCTTTCCTGATGACTTAAAGGTAGCAAAAGTCATTGCATTACACAAGAAGGGTGATTCAACATTAGTAGACAACTACAGATCAATTTCACTTGTGAGTTCATTTCCAAAAATTTCTGAATCAGTTACACAGTTCAAATTACTAAATTCATCTCAACATGGCTTCTTAAAGGGAAAGAATACAGAATCAGCAATTAGTGAATTTGTGGAAATGATTACATAATGTAGAGATAAGTCACAGGATGTAATTGGGGTGTTCCTTAACCTGTCAAAAGCATTTGACACTGTTGATCATCAACTGCTACTGGATAAATTGTCAAATTTAGGTGTCAGGGGGATTGCAAATAATTTAATAAAATCGTTATCTCTCCAACAGAAGGCAAGTAGTACAAGTAAGTAGTAGGAAAAAACCATACTCATTATTTTTTAAACACAAACTGAAATATTGCAAAAACATTGAAATTCATGGACACCACACACGTATGAAACAAAGCTTCCACATTCCAAGGACAAAGAAGATGAAAACCATATTTTTTTTAGTAAAATCAGTAGACAATGCCGGTGTAAGATTATTCAACAAACTACCTCAAGCTATAAAATCAGCAAATGAATAGTGTATTACAATTTTAAAAACAGATTATTTGATTTCCAAGTAAAACATTCATTTTATAATGTACATGAGTACATTGCATTAAAATTGTAAATAATTGTAAATCCTGATGACAAGTGTTTCTATAAACTTTGTCTCTCTGTACGTAGGCCCTACTGTATGTACATATTTATTCCATACCATGTGTTATATTCCTTAGTGTAAAATTGTGCAGATTTTTTATTATTTTAATTTTTTTTAAACTTTATTTTTAGACAGTATGGTACCATTGTATAGTATGGTAAACATCCAGTGTTAATACTGTATGTGCTATGTATATTTTGTATGTATCCTGTGTTTGTCTATATTTTGTATGTTTCCTGTGTATGTCCTATATACACTGACAAGTTCCATAGCATCTACTTGCTCATTGAACAATAAACAAACTGAAACTGTTTGCACTGTCTTCTTGGCAAACCATTACTTGATGGATGATAGATTAGTTAAAAAAATCCCAATCCCAATATATTTAAACGAACATGTCATTTCTAGGAATGTAAATGCTGCTACAACATGTTGGGCAATCCATGACAGCTGAATATTTCCCTTAGCTCTTTAACAACTGTTGTGGCTAAAACACTTAATCTGCCTGACCTCTTATCATTTAGAATAATCATCAATAACTACTATTAGAAAACTAACTAATTAACTAAACTATTAGAAAATATTCTCCTCGAAACAGCCCAGCTTAATCACTGTGTAAACGAGACAAAGGCTTATTAGGTGTGTGGGCCAGGTAACTGTTTTAATCTTAGGTGGATTATTTTCGCCCTTTTAACATCTGTTGCAGTCCTTTATCTGTTCAATTGCAACATCCAGTTTTGGCCACCAAAAGTATCTTACAGTCAACACTCTCATATGCACTACACCATCACAATTCGCGCGAAGCATGTTCATCACCTCTGAATGTAGCTGCGATGAAGTTACGCCTCCAGATCCCCACAACAAACACTCAATGTGTACAGTACCAGCAGTTCCTGTTTCCATAAAAAAAAAAAAAAGGACTACATTTACTCTGTCACTGTGTTTGTGGCCATCCACCTTATGTATATTTAAACTGGTCCCTCCCCGTTTCTGCTGTCCGCCAATATTTCTGCTGATTCTCCGACAATGAAAACTTTGCCTGGACCTGGTACTGTGAACTCAAGTGACTGGAGTGGCAATCTGCTAAGAGCATCAGCATACCGTATCTGGGTTCCTAACCTACATTACAGTTAAAATTGTATATCCCTAACGTCGGACTACATCTCAATACTTTTGGTGGTAATGTATCTGGAACTGACTGCTTGGGATGAAGAAGATGCAAAAGTGGCCTAAGAGTGGTCACTATATTAAACTTTCAGTCAATAAAATATTGCACGAGTTTGGTCACATCAAAAATGACTAGTAAGGTCTTCTTGTCTACTTGCGGTTTTTTTGTATGGTCATAGATCCAAATGTCATAGAAACTTCCATATCATTAGGCTACCGACCACTTCTCCATATGGCTATATCTCAAAAAAATAGTAACCAGAGAGACACACAACTATCCTACAACTTTGCTGCAAATTTTCAAAAATAAAATGACAAAGCCATTGCTTAGCATCTCGTAGTTCTAGCAGTGACACTGAAGCACTGTAGCCTACACCAGTTCAGTGCCTTGTGGGAAGAGCAGTGGCCTTAAGTGCATGTGTCACTGTCAATCTTCCTTCTCTTTCGTTTCTGAGCCTCACACATGGGGGCCCTCAAGCATTTTGTCTTGAAACCTCCATTACGTAGCAGCATGTTACAAGACTGTCCACACATCAGATAGTCAGAAACACCTGCAGTGATTGTCTAAAGAACACCACCTGTCACACAAACATGCACCAAATCTGAAAACATGGCAGAGTCACGGATGCACATACAAATCTCACCTGTCATTGTCCCACCGTGTGAGGGAACCCTTGGGGAAACGGGACTCGTACTGCTCTCCCAACAATTGTGGGTCAGCAACTAGAAGTATTGTCACGCATCTTGCAGCACCGTCACAGCGCAGCCGCGGCCACCACAACCACTTCTGCATGGAGTAGCTGATAAACTCATTGTACAGCACAACTGTCACCAGCACCACGAGTAGAACTTTGCCTGTGCTCCTTCTGGGGGAAAAAATTTCACAAATTAGGGTGGTTAATGGATACTGTACCCACTTATGAATAAATTTAATATTTAAGTAATTATAATATTTTTTATTTTATTCTTTACCTTCTTTAAATAGGTTATTATGACATTACAGGACTGGAGTAAAGACTTATAACTTGCTCAGTCACCATAACAATTAATAAATCAAATGTTCAAATACCCGATTAATGCCCTGGCATAGTAAGCTACTTTTCCTGCAGAAAATAAGTCACGAGTTGTAAAATTGCAACACTTCTAATATGGACAAAAATTTAACCATCTTTTCTGCTTAAGAAGATAACTTTTAAATATTATTATTCAATTTTAGTGTTTCAAAGGTTCAACTTTTCAACTTAATGTCAGGTTGATTTACAAATTACACTTCAGCAAAATTATTTGTTATACAAAAATTCTAAATTTAGCAACATTTTGCTTTGTTTTATAATCTGTGGTATATTCACTTCAATTTGTTCTACCGGTACATGTTTCTGTACAAGCTGAGATCTGTCCAATAAGATAAATAAATGTTTTAATAATGCTTGTGTTCTACCTCAGGCAGATTGACCATATATGAGATGACCTGGCATAAGACAAGGGCAGGATAAATAGGAGATTCCAGAGTAAACCAGCCAGCCAACTGCAACATACACCACATGAATTTAAGAAGATACCGTTAAGCAAGAAATGTTGGAAAACTTTTTTCTTTGGACACAAATATTGCTGGAGGTGAGCGGTGAGGGTGGTGTTTTTTTCTTTGTTATTTTTCTTAATTATTGGATGTCCATTTATTTATTTGACCTCATTCCATTTATGGAATTTTATGTTGTGTATGTATTCTGTTGGCTATAGCATACTCTGCTTTTATGTTTTTTTGTTCTCAGGGTAAGTCGCCACAATATTAGAAGAAGGCAGTGGTGGTTCCATTTTCAAGCATGAGGGGGGATAGGGGAAGACTTGCAGCTACAGACCAGTTAGTCTTACATCAAATACTGGAAAAACTATGAAGAGACAGCTGGTCCAGCTAGAAGTTCAGGTTATAAAGGTGAAGAATTAGTTGCAGGAATATCAACATGGATTTAAGAAAGATTATTCAAGCGAGACTAAAATGACCAGGCTATAAGAGGGCCCAGTAAAGGCAGTTAATTGAGAGGAAGCAGTTGGATGCCTGATTCATTGACTTTGAGAAAGCGTTCAGTAAGGTACCACATGGGATATAAACAAATAAAGTTAGTTATTAACTGATATAAGTGGTTCGGGTTAAAATGAGAAAGCACTTTTGAACCCTAGTTCTTTTAATCACTTCAGATTATTTATAGTTTCTTGCTACTCTTTAATATAAATAAACCACCCTTGACAACAATAAAAAATATAGCTTGTACCGTACTCAAAAGTTTACTTTTGAGGTCTCAAAAAAATATTTATTGAGACCTCAAAAGTACACTTTTAATAATTATTGTTCTAGACATGACGGTCCTCAAAGGTGCTCACTTCATCCCGAACCATCTGTAAGCACATTTATAGTGAGACAGATTAGGGACTTCTTTCAAGGATGCAGACAGAAATTAACAGTTCAACATTTATTGTAAGGGCAAAAGGTTACGTCAGGAGTACCACAAGGAAGCACGCTAAGCAGCTTGTTCACCGTAATGACAAACATGGGTTTGCAGGTGCAACCAATGTTGCTTGTTTTAGTCAGTTACAATGACCATCACAGAGCAAAGAGATTTTTGGGTATATGACATGCCAGTGAATTATAAATTTAATTTACTGCTTGCATAAAATTGTTTGGCACTACATGTGAACTACACACAAAAACAAGTGAAAAGTCCGCATTTGTAGCTTCAAACAACACATATTCCATGTTCTGAACATTTCGTAAAAAAATATTACAATCAAACCATTTAGACATAAAGTTAAATAAGATTTCATGTAAAATAAATACCTAAACTTTTGACTTTTAACCATTGGATATTTTTCTGGACGGCAGGAATTTTGTTAAATAGCACAATCATAATATGCATGCATTTTTTATGTCTTGGCATGCCATTTCTCAGACACAAGCGTCATTTCTTTAAGCGCATAAATTCACTTTGTAAACATATTGAACATCATCAGCTGATTGGATAACATCAAAACC
Organism: Medauroidea extradentata; assembly: GCA_003012365.1. Classification (NCBI taxonomy): domain Eukaryota; kingdom Metazoa; phylum Arthropoda; class Insecta; order Phasmatodea; family Phasmatidae; genus Medauroidea; species Medauroidea extradentata. The sequence goes on along the minus strand of PNEQ01065834.1, from coordinate 195 downwards.
ATGGTCATATAGTTAGGTCTGGCAACTGCCTATCTTTCGCAATGCTTGGCCGCGTGCGCTTAGTGAAGCTCGCGGCGGCTTGCGAACTACGAGCGCTAGTAGTAGGTTGACCCATCGTCTGCATTGTTATTGATAGGCGTTTCGGACATTCTCGGTTACTACAATTTATAGAGTTTTGCAAATAACTTGTCGCAT
>PNEQ01065822.1:0-17905 GCA_003012365.1 Medauroidea extradentata | reverse complement strand
TTAGAACTTTACATTCTGTTCATCACTTAGTGTGTCCAAGTGGTTAAAATGCCACAATTTACTACTTTTAATCACAGTAAAGGCGCAACAGTTCCAGACGTTTTAAACACACTGGGCCTATAGAACAATAACATATCACTATTCTAGGGCAGCTGGTTTTTTTTTTAACATTACACAGTTTACTACATACACACTTCGCATTACAATAACAGTCAAATAATTAACAGCACTGTACTGTCGGCCCGCTTTATCCGCGGACTTCGTATCCGCGGTTTTCACCTACCGCGGTTGTAAATTGAGGAAAAAAAAAATTTAATATAAATATGAAATGCTTAAGAATTTATATTTTCACGCGCCGCACATTGTGTGCCGCACGAACTACTAGCGCGTCACTCGCCGTGCACGAGAGCAGCTAGTATTGTGTTGTCAGCTCCTGTTATCTGCTTCGTTACGCAATGTGCTAGGTCAGGTGCGCGCAATTATCGTTAGCATGATGCGTTGCGGGCGGGAGCTGCTAAGAAGCCATGCTGTGTCGAATGTGCGGGCGAGAAATAGTGTTATCAAATACAATTCTATCAATGCTTGTGGCGACACTCCCTCTTCGCACAGCGCGCGTCCTTGGCAATGTAACTGTAGGGTGGAGAGCTAGTGTGGCGCATCAGGCCGTGCTGTGTTGCGACATCAGCCAGACCACCTGGCTCGCGCGCGCTGTTGCTAGGTCTTCGCGCCTCGCAGTATCTTACGCGCGGCATTGCATACGTGATGTAGCATTTTTACGATATTTAAATGTTGTGGGACACTTTATGAACGTATTAAAGTTCTGTACCTCACACAAATATATTAGTACGTAGATTTAGGGGTTAAAAAAATTTTTTTTATGTGCACCTGGTTTATGTAGGTTATGAAGGTGTCTTGAATATACGCGGTTTTCGTTATCCGCGGAATCTTCTGGAACGAAATGCCGCGGATAAGGCGGGTCGACTGTATAGTCACAATTCAAAACACAATGGGAATATTGAAAAGGAAGACATGTAAAAAAAGGGGAAATCCAGAAAAGGCGGGATTCTATTTTTAGAGCAGTGCTTGTTGGCCGGCAGGGTTGAAGTGGGAGGGTGGCAGAAAGGCGCGCGCGGAGAGGTAGCAAGGCGGCAGAAGAAATGTGACACGTGCGCTGGAGCATGGAAGGGGGTGGGGGGAATAGTGGGACAGAAGCCGCGCCGCAAACTGATAACAAAAGTAAGTGGCACGAATCACAGTCACTATAGTCCGTGCAAGCCTGGTTCACACAGGCAAGAAACTTTCGCAAGCCTGCTTCACATGATCTTGCTGTGCAAAAATTTGTAGTTTTTCATAAAATATTTAATAATTTTGTAATTTTTTGACGGTTTCTAAAAAATACCTCGCTATAATAGAGATCTCTCTGTAAGCGAGCTCGCTATAGCGAGATCCTACTGTAATTTCAAAAAGCATTCACGCCCAAATGTCAGGACATCAACACTGAAAACCTTACGTATAACATGTAGGTGTAGGGAATATTTAGTAACCCGCCATAACCTTCAACAATGTACAACATAGAACGGTATTTATTATAAACAATAAATTCACTTTACAGTAGTTTAATGAGAAGTTGTAGCATATGCCTATTATTTTTAACATCTCTTATTTTGTGAAAAATAAATATATACTAGATGTTGTAATTCTGTATATATTATTTATCAGTTCAAAGTATTTGCGTTAGTATTGGTACCTACAGTCTCCTGGAAACGTTTTTGGCCAACACTTAGGATATGATTGAAGCACCAGTACAATACAAAAGGTCCTATATTTGCTGGAGTATAAGTTGTCCACACATGATTAGACATTTTTCACATCAACTACATTAGACTAACAGTATCAACGAGTATGTAACATATTGAAACATAATTCCCGTGTGTCATATTTTACAGTACACGGAATTAATTTACACTGTAGGCCTATTTGTTATAAACAGGCGAAGTATACCTCAGGTACAATAGTTAACCGCTTTTATTTACTTTTCATGAGTACGCCTGAAATGATTTTTAAGAAATTTAAATTCACTGGGAACTGTTTGGTAATAACGTTCGACAAAGTGTTTTGAGCACGTGCGCATTGCCGGTGTTATGGGAGATGACCGATCATCCCGCCTAACCTTCGCTTTCCATTGCTTAAAACTCCTAGGATCACGTGGAAATGCATGAAATATTATTCCTTCTGTAAAACAAGGAACTTTTGCATACTGAACCATTTTGCTTTACTGGCTCTAAACACAAGCCTGACCCATTGTTTCCCTTATGGAACAGTGAAAGGCGCGGCGGCGCGCTTCTGTTTCCCACAGTTTGTCCCATCCCCTCTTTTGTCATGTGATGTGACGTCAAAGGGCGGGTATCTCAAGTCATCCATTAACATCAACTGGCATCTTTAGTTAGTTGACCATGTTTCATATTTACAAGAGAAACACAGTATAACCTCAATCTAACGACACTCGATCTGACAACTACGATTTATTTTCATCATTTTAAGTACCAGTCAAACAGTATGAATTTTAATTCTTCAAAATTAAAAAAATTCATGTGAAATGCAAGATGTTATAACGTATGGTTATTTAGAAATATTCCTTAAGGGCGCGGTCTACTGCAATTTTCATCACCATTTTTTATTTGTACCAGATATTATTTTTCTTATTTAAGACACAAAATGTAACTAGATTTAATTTTTTTATCTCTCATAGTTTTCACGTAATGGCTTGTTAAAGTCATATTTTGCATGTTTCCGTTTTAACAACTACACTAAAACTAACTTATGTACCAAACTCAAAAAAATCACAGTGCATAAAGAAATTGCAGGCTACAATGATATGCTCATAAAATTAATGAATAAAAATTATTTGAATTTTATAAAAATGCCGAAACTGAAAATAAAAATTTTAAAAATTCAATAATATTTTTCAAAATACAAATAATTTTCATTCTTTATTTTTATGAGCATGTCATTGTAACCTGCAATGTCTTTATCCACTGTGATTTTTTTGAGTTTGGTATATCAGTAGGTTTTATTGTAGTCGTTAAAACGGAAACATGCAGCTGCAGCTGTATTATAAAGAAAAACTGTCAAAATAAAAACAGCTACAACTGGAACACACTTGTGCATCCGACAATTTGTGTCATACACATCTGCCAAGTTATGCCGTACATGCAACACGAACATATGTGAGAAGTATGCTGTACTCTCTACTCCCTTCTACTCTGCAGCAAAAAATAAAGAATTCTCATTGAAAATTTAAAAGAACTTGCGATATAAGTTCATAAGACCACTAGAATAAAATATTGCAATAAAATAACAATACAAATTGATTTAAGAATATACTAGTTTAGTCCAGTGAGAGAAAATAACACCAAGATATCCACAGTAAAATTAATCTAATTATCTCATGATAAAATTATGAATAAAAAATTGTGGTAATAACTGGTAAAATTCATTCACAAAACCACACATCTAAAATAATGCAAAGAATATTACATTAAAAACGTATAAAAAATATGCTATTGAGTCCACAGTGATAAAATAACGCCACTAAAATTGCGATGAAATGAAACTGAGAATATTGTGGTAGATAATGATTAAAATATGTTCGCTCAACTAAAATGATACTACAATACAAAGAAAATAAAAATAAAATTTGATTAAAAATGCACTTACATGTGATAAAATAAGGTCAAGAAAATTTTTATAAAATATATGAAGAAATACAAGGAAAATACTGAACACTAATTTTTAAGATAATTTTTGAGTCCATGGGAATAAAATAAAGCCAATAACATTGCAATAAAATTATGCAAAACAATTGAGTTATTAAGTATTAAAAGCTATGTTTGAGATCACAGCAATAAAATTAATTTGATGATGAACGCAGCAAAATATAATTCTAAATATATTGGTGACTTGCGAGTCCACAGTGACATGTACACAGTACTCATTACTACTCACTAAAAATACGTGGCACTTGAGTTTTATATTACTTTGGCAAGACATGTATACTTAAGCCATAGAACTTTTATTTTAAGATGTCTACATATTGAATAATCATACACCAATCCCTCACTTAGTGTGACTAATATGTCTTAGAAAATATGTGCATTAACTGAAATTGCGTATTCTGAGGCAGTGTTCTTATTACAAACTAAAGCTGAATATTTTAATGTGTTCCAAATTGCATCTTAATTGAGTTTTAATGTAATGTATCATCAAAACAATTAAAATGTAGCTAGTTAAAGGGATTTATCAGTTTATGACATAAATTACACAAAATGTGACTGCTTGTTATGAAAACGCAAACATTTTGGCGTGGGTCAGCATGTCTGCGATTGCAGCCCATTCGAGGCCTCTTGACCTTCAAATCATGTGACTAGCTTGCGCCTGCTGTTTGCTCTGGGACACATCACAAGATACATAATTTCATTTTCAAATGTGCGTGTCGTAAATAAAAACAAACACCTCTGAAAAGCTGTAATTTTTTTTAAAGATGTTTTTGAACAACTTTATAAACGATGGGTAAATACAACTTTTCGTGTATAAAATATGCACTATAACATATCCATATATAAGTGTAATTTAAATAAGGCATAATTTTGAGTAACTTTTGCGATAAAAATTAATTTCAAAATAGTTTCATATACATTTTGGTAACAACTTCGCTACTGTTCTGTCATATAACATTTAAAATGTTTGTGTAGTTTATGATTTCACAGTTAATTCATTCAAACCTACATTATGACCAAGGTAATACAATCCTTTTTATGAACATCTACTCTGCTTACTATTTCTAGTGGTCTCTCCCCCCATACTCACTCAGCCACCAGATCATGTAATGTAGGGACAAAATGAATAGGATCTAGATGCACATGCTGGCATGTTGTGTTTTAATTACTCGATCGACGTTAGCCACTGCTGCGTTGCGTAGGTAGTTACATCGGGCACAAAAAGTTATTTTTACCTCTGGGGCACAATCATGTTGGTAAAACTACTAGCCACTAATGATTGTAAAACTTATTTGAAGACAAGGAAACTAGATAGTCCATTTATTTGCTATTTCACTTTCCCATGCTCTGTTCTATACGTAACTACAGTAATCGTCCTCCTCTCTTGTTCCTCTATTTCCTTTTATGTCTTTCGAGAATCACCTTGCTTGCATTTCTAAGTCTCGTGTGACATTTTGAAGGCCGTTTAGTGGAAGGGGTAGAGCAAAGCGAGGAGTGAGAACACAAAACAACAAACATAAGCAGACACCAGGCAGGCAAAGAAGACAGCAAACTGAAGCGCAGCGAGGTTGGCTGGCAATGCGTAGTACCACACACGTTGCACGAAACCCCGCTCACATATAATGAATAATGATGTATTATTGTATCAGATTATATTTATCACACAGCAGACAGCCATACAGACAGACTGTAGAAACAGTTTTCTGCATTGATAACTTCTTTGTCTGCATATATTAATTTTGATCTAATATATATATATATATATATATCTTTTTTTTTATAATTTTCATATTTTTGTTTTAATGGTAAAGCAACTTCTTCTATATTTTGAATTTTTAAATTTTCGGCGTCTTACCAGGGCAAAATCAAATTTTAACGTTCAGTAAGAAACTGTTAGTCCTAATTGTGGGTAACATTTGTCCTGTTTATTGATGAACACCTTTGGAATTGCTAAAGTTAGATTCTTTGTGTCGTACTATGAATATTGTGAGTAATAAATGACGTACACATTTTCCTCTATCAGAAAATTTTACTAGCATTTTTTCTTGTGTTCTAGTAGAGCTGGGTTTACGGAAACCATCTAGTGCTGGGGAAATGAAGCGAAAGCAAACAACTGCTGTGGTCCTTCTTGGAGTGATTGGTGCTGAATTTGGCCAAGACATTACAGACAGCAGCAGCAAGAAAAGAACTAGTGAAGAGCAACGAAGGAAAAGTTCTGTTGTTGAAGGTTTTGGCATTGGAAATAACAACCTCGCACGTTTTACAAGTGAGTTTTATAGTTACAATACATATTAGGCTAGTGTTATCATCTCATATGTAACCATCTACGTTTGGACACAACCGTAGTGTGCAAATATTAATTCATTCAGCTACCTGTTTATAAATGTGTTCATTAAAATTCTTGGAAAATCATCTTGCTTACAGAATTAAAAAAATTATTATATACTTACAAAAACTTAGTTTAGTACAATAATGTAGTACTGTACCGTATTACCGTATGTACCCCTCGCACCCATGTAAGTCTCGCACCACCTTTTTTTCACAAGTGTGTGATATATGATATATATATATATATATATATACACACACACACACACACACACACACCATATTTACTCGTGTATTGCACGCACTTTTATTCCAAAACAACTGACAAAAAATTCAGGGGTTCGTACTATTATAAGCGAAAAATAGAAAAAAATATGTGAAAGAAATGTCAGCGGTCCGTTGAGTGTTGGCGTGGGGAAAGGGAGTGGGTGAGAAGGCAAAGTTAAAGCCGTAAATTGACGGCTGTCAAGAGTAGGAAGCAGAGAAAAAAAAAGGCCGGCTGTCTGTCAGAGTTGTTGGCGAGGGGGGGAAGTAAGAAGCCGAAGTTATAGTGGTAAACCGACGGGTGTTAACGGTGGGCGGCAGAGAGAGACCATTCTCACGGCCAGGTTCCTCCATCATTACTCCTCTTCCTTTTCTTTTTCTCCCCCTTTCCCCTTTGACGTCTCATAACAAGCTATCTGTCCATGGGGAAGAAAGAAAGAAATAAAAAGGCGTCATTGTTCTCAGCTTTATCCCACTTCCCCATCCCCCACCCGGGAAAGATATTTTAACCAGCTATCTTTTCATGGGAAAGGAAGGAAGAAAAAAAGAGCTTCATTCTTTTTTTTTTCCTTCCCCCACCCCCTCAAACAAACCCGGAGAGATGAAAAAGGCAAGCTTGCTGCTGTCAAGGCATGTTATCTTAGGAGTGAGAGTATCTCAATGGCTTAGTGGAAGAGTGGGGGGTGTGGCATGCTGGAAGCGGCTGGCACAGCAGAGCGAGGCACACACTCGCGAGGCGAGGGCTGGCAGACAGCAAGCGACCTTGGCAAAGAGGCAAGCCACCCCACCCCTTCTGGCTTGCCCCCACCCTCTCTGCCTTCACACTCTTATCTAGTGTGAAGGTTATCTTTCCTCTCTCTTTTATATGTTGCCAGCTGCGTTTCCTTTTTTCACCCCTCCTTCCTTGACCCCTCCATCTTATCATCCCTCGTGCTGTTTCACCGCTCGCTCAGCTCATCCTCCCGTGTTTTTTTATATACTAGGGAGGCACTAAAAAATTTTTTCCCTGTAACTTGTTGCAAAAATCGTGGTGCGCACTATACACGAGGGTGCACTATACACGAGTATATACGGTATGTTGCGTCTTCCGGGTAGCGCGTCTCGTAGCGGGTGTTTATGTAAAGTGCAAATGTGCAGCACGGGAGATGTGCAACAGTGCCACCTATGTCCCAGCCTCCTGGCACGGCCCTATAGTATAATGGGGGTGAGTGAGTGAGGGTCTCCCTTTGCAGGAAGTCACCTCAGGAGGGTTGAGGGACTCCCTTCGCAAAAAGTCACCTGAGGAGGGCTGAGGGACTCCCTTCACAAGAAGTCACCTCCACAATTTAAAAATAAGATATTGTAAAAACAAGAGATAAACACGAATACAAATAAAAATACAATCACAATTATTTTCAGTATTCACTGTACATTATTTACTTAAGCACGTAAAAAAACGTGTCCATTAAAAATATTCTTGCCGTGTGCATTCTTAATTTTTTTACGTCTGTGTTATTTATTTACACACATGGAAGAAAAACACTTGAATATCATTACATTGTTATGTATCCTGTTTGGAGATTATTCACGTGATAAATGCTAAGACATATAATATAGTTGGCCCTTTATTTCTATGTAAGCGACATCATAAGTTATGAAATTGTCAAGTGATTTTGTGTGTACGTGTGTTCCGTGTTTGCCATCCATTCTATGTAATCCCTTTTTAAAGTTGCTTTGAACGGCCGATTTACAGACACTTCTAGGTGCTGGAGCATTGAGATCATGCCGCCTGGGATTATAACCTGGTTGATGTCCCTTCATGTAGACGTTTTTTAACATTTACCGTGAGGTGGCTGTGATAACTATCTAGGACTAGAAAGCTTCTCTGTTTCAATAGGGCTCCATTGCGGCATTCCCACACACATTAGCCACTCAACCACAAAAGTGTTGTCCATCCAGCCTTTCTCTTGTGCCCTGACAAAAATTCCAGCTGGCAATTTTTCATTTTTAGATATTGTCTTACTTAGGAAGATGACAAATGGTGGAAGCTTTTTACAGTCTGCCAAAATTGAAAGCATTATAGTACATTGTTGTTTTTCGTTGCCTCCCACTCCTCGTACTTGCACTGATTTTGTACCATGTGCTTTAGCTGTGGTAACACATGGCAATTCGGAATAGACCGGGGACTGACCAGTGTTCCCCATTTGCCTCAAAAGGTCTAAATACTTTGACACATTGCTGTTGCGTCTTTAATATGCTCGTAAGCTCGCCTCCCAGTTGTGTAAGGTAGGCCTAACTATATCTCCCACCCCTTCAGAGCCAATATCTAGCTATAGCAACCCGTGTTTCCGATAAAAGATGTTATCTGTGAATTTATGACGTGTACATGTTGACATCTTATCTGGCCATAAATATGTGAGCAGTATGTTTAAAGGGCTGTACGGACTATAATAATAATCACGGCCCAGGACTTAAACAAGTGTAGCTGCCACCGTGTTTTCAAGTAAATAATACAAATTTATGTATATAAACTTCCAGTGTTTATTTATTGTATTTTGTATATTTTGTTTCTCTAATTTTAATGGCAACACTGCTTAAGATATGTAGGTGAGAAAGATGTTGTTTGTTGCAGAGAAGTTGTGAGTGTCGGTTGACCTACCTACCTGTTATCAGCAGACAGCCTCTGCCTCCCTCTACTTCGGCCATCCAGACGCTCGTTAACGGTACTTTTCGCCCTTTGAGCAGGTATAAAAGGCCGAGCTCTCGCCAGTAGTTTCACCTGTCTAGTGCTTGGTCTTCTGAGCAAGCCTAGGCACTCCTGTCCACTCTTCTACTTCAGGGTTGTGGTCTGAATAGCTACCAAATTTCACCCCTCCTACATGCACCTATACTTCTCACCTAGGGCAAGGGAGTCAGAGGCACCCCCTAGAACTGCGCGCTTAGTTTTGAACACACACGATAGTAGTACAGTAATCTTCCAGTTTAACGACTCTCATGGAACTTTAAAAAAAATCAAGGAGTGTTAAAACTAAATAATAAAATTATGTTTGGAACATACGATAGAACCGAAAAATACAGTTGTTAAAGTGAACTAAACATTTAACTAAAAGACTTTTAAACCGAGAGATTATTGTAATCTCAGACACAGTGTGGCGTGCTGTTCAGGAAGTAGGAACCGGAAGCGAGGAGGATACGGTCCCCTGAATTAACTTGTTAGTGACCACGTGTATATAGCTCAGTCTTGTTGTGAACCAGTATTGTAAATCTGTGAACCAGTATTGTAAATTTATAAAACAGTGTTATAAATTTGTGAATTAGTGTTAGAAATTTGAAACCAGTGACTTGTATAATTGAATCAGTGACCTGTAAAATTGTAAAACAGTGACTTGTGATCTACAACTTTTCTGGAACAATAGATTCAGTGAAAATAATCTCTGAGAGTGTTATTGAGCACGTGTGATGGATCCTAGCTTGAACTGCATATTTCGCCAGAGGATATGTTTGCTCTTGAAGAAATAAAGCACAAGGCCGCTCAGGAGTGCCGCCAGTCTAGTAAAACTGTATTAGTTAAACAGGTAACTATTTCTCCTCCAGTAAAAGGGTCAGGAGCGAACCTGACTGTAGCTTCACTGTGCCGATCATGTGGTGTGTACCAGCATACCAGGGCAGTTAAGTGCCCTCACTCTCAGTTTAGATTCAGTAAAATACTAAAGTACATTCAGTGACAAGTGCCAACCCTCGTTAGTTCACTCAAATCACCAGAGAGAACAGTATAAGTGCACCAGAAAATCCATCAGCTCATCAACAAGGCAAGGTCAGAACCTCAGCCTCCTGCCTCAACTACCTCAGCAAAAAAGCAGAAACTTCTACGCCAGCTATTTTAAGTTGGGTGGTTTAAGCGTCCCCAATTCTGAAGAGTTTCCACTTATTTCGTTTATGCTACCAACAGAAGGGAACTCTGTGTTTACCCTGACGCAACGCCGTCACGTCCACTTATAAATTATGTTAACGCTCGCCCCCAATTTTTAACACTTTACTATTTAGGCCTAAGGGCAGTAGTATTCGCCCGCACCTTTGTGATCGCCGTATTGCCGTTTATTTTTACATAAGGATAATATGATAGCATGTAAGGTTATGAATACGAAGCTTTATTTGTAAAAACGGTATTTATTTACGTCCAAGTGATTATCCAATGTGTATTTTGCACACAGCCTTTGCAATGTTTGTTGACCTGTACCAGTGTTTGTTTACAAAATACGGCAGAGCGCCTACCAATAGTGCCAGTCTCGTGCATAGATTCTGTAAAGTGCACTAAAACGGCGATCGCGGGAAATACGCACGTAAATATAAATTGTACTTGTTTGTTATTACTTAAAATGTGTTTTATGATTATATAAATGTTCTTGTATGTTAATTAGAGTGTTAAACTGCAATACGGGCAATTATAATTCAAGTCAGGAAGTTTATTTGTGTAACAGAGTAACTTTGTGCCACGAGAGAGTATTTCTTTTGTACGAGTGTGGCGCACCCTTAGATGCAGACAGCCTCGAGCAGCCCAGTGGCCATTTTGGTAACGGTACTGTCAACCCCCCTCAGGGATATATAAGGCGGGCACTGCGCCCAGCTAGTGAGTCGTGAGGGGCTCGGCCTTCGGGCCGGGTCAGCCTGGCACTCCCCATCCCTACCTCATAGTGGGTTGCTGCCTGGTAAGGAAGCCGAAGCACCGACCACCTCTGCCTATAGCGGGTTGCTGTCTGGTACGGAAGCCAAAGCCTGCTATCCCCGACCTTACCTACCTAACTACCTATATACCTACCGTGGGTTGCTGCCTGGTAAGGAAGCCGAAGCCTGCTATCCCCGACCTTACCTGCCTAACTACCTATCTACCTACCGTGGGTTGCTGCCTGGTAAGGAAGCCGAAGCCTGCTATCCCCGACCTTACCTGCCTAACTACCTATCTACCTACCGTGGGTTGCTGCCTGGTAAGGAAGCCAAAGCCTGCTCTCCCAACCATTTACCTAATAGAGCCTAAGCTCGATCCTACCTTCACCTCAAACCCTCATTCTAGCCAGGACGACTCTGCAAGTAAGCCTAACCTGCGCATTCATGTTTGAGTTGATACCTAACCTATGTGTTCTTCAATTCACTATGCCTCGTACTCTGCCTCCATGCACATTGCCAGTTATAAGTGTTATCATGCACTCCCCAGTCTTGTAAATTTTATTGAAAGTTACGGAATGTAGTAAACTTTCCCCAGGATCAGAGCGATGGCAGTATAATTACAAGTAATTCAGTTTTTGTTATTAGTCAAGTATCGTCAATGGCCACAGCGCCCTAATGTAAAGAGGCTATTGAATATTTTAACCTCTCGGGATTAAAGAGATGATCGTCCCCACATTCTCGGCCACAATTAGGCCTTAGTTTTTGCCCAGTATCTGAACGGTCCGGAGTGCCATGTAAAATTGTATTCGTCAGAGTATGCCCTGTGGTAATTTATATTGTCAATGTGTCATAGCTTTAGTTTGTACCCTTGTTGTATATATCATATTGAGACTCCAGTGTAATAATGTATGTCATCAAATTGTGATTGACTCAAACCCTGATTATAGATTATGTACCAAAGAAAGTGTTGTATTCATCATGCTGTGACAAGTCGTGTAACTTGTGTTCATGAATATAAATGCCCTATGAAACTGAATTACTTTGCCTTTCTCCTTTCATGAGATCACCTTGTGTACCAACCTCCTAATATCCAATAAGGCGAGCGATATCTGCCTTACCCTCTATTTATATGAAGATGACGCCCTGCGCTAGTGAGTAATAGAGTTTTCCTTGTTGGCTCATCCAGTAATCACTCGCTGGATCGAGGATATCTCTGTTACAAATCTCTCTAGAAGGACTTGACCAATCTCTCGTGCTCTCTGCCTTAAAGACCTTCTAGAAATACGCACTTGTAACCCAGAACTCCTAGCACAGCGGTGGACAAAACAAGCCACGTGCGTCAACCCTTTGTCAGAGACACCACTCTCTTGGGCGCACATCTCCATCTCCGCCCACAGAGGATCCCATCTCTTGTTCGAGCTAGCAAGCATATCTATCCGTGTGGTAAATATTGTTACGCCTCCAGTCGGGCAAGCGATAAGGTAGTAAGAGAGGAGTCATAGAGAAAGCTAGCGACATTGGCTGCACCGACAAGCAACAACTTCTGCCGCAAGAACATCACGTGCCGTTGGCACTGTAACATCTTATCGTTGTAGGCTTCAGGTAGTCGCTGGCAAACAGGTAGGCCATTCTTTTTGTAAAACTGATATGGTTTCCCGAAATCACTTCAGGCGAATGCTGGAATGGTTCCTTAACAAAAGCCAGGGCCAACTCCTCTCCCAGCTGCTATCATTGTACCAAGTTATGTGTTACTGTCTCTAATGACCTCTCTGTCGACAAGAATTAAAGCCCACTTACGAACCTACCTTATAATACTGATAAACCCAGTTTGTTTGCTTTGAACTCTTGGTATACACCTTGTAATTCTCTGGCAATCTCGAAGGCTTGCATTTTGCACATGTTTGTCCAATCAGTGTAACTGAACTGCTGTAGCTCGGTTATATACTCAACCAAGCGTTTTTCAACCTTTGGGATTTTGGCTTTCTTCCCTCTAAATGCATTCCTGTTGACATTTCTATTCTTTGTTACTTGTTTTTCATTTTGCACCAGTCTCGAATACACAACTCTGATGTGTCGTACTTACGGCCTGCTGCACAGTTTCTTATTTCTGCTGCTTCCTTAATTACTTTGAGCTTCTCACTTGCTGTAAACAAACAAAATCGTTTTGACATTTTGATTTCTCAAAGAACTACCAAAATACTACTACGTACATAGTCACTATGGAAACACTTACCTGCTACATGCTGAAAACATGCCGCCTACACACGTGACTAGTTATTGGTTAACTAATTGTACATCTGCATTCCTCTACCTGCATGTCTGTGCGTGTGTACCTAGCCACCCGCGCTGTTGTCAAATCTCCTTGAACACCAGCTACGTACCCGCGTAGCACGCTGACTTCAAATACAAATTATCCATGTAAGCTGCGCAACTCCATTTTTGTGATCCGAATTTTAGAAAAAAGGTGAGCAGGATACATGGGTGAATATGGAAGTTCAGTACAACAATGCTACAGCTTTTCGGTGGTTTCTGAAACCAAAAATGTTTTCTTCTTCTTCCTTCCACTTAAAAAAATTGTAATTTTTTTCTTGAACATTGAAGTATAATTTAAATGTAAAATGCCTTTTACTTTCCTGAGAAAGAAAAGATTTTTCAATCTTAGGTGGTGTAGAAATTGTTGATAATGAACTGTGTAATAAATTAGCCTCAAATAATTTCCATTTTAGATTAAATTTTTGTTGTATAACTAAGAGTATTCAAGTATTCAAAACAAATTTAGTCTTTGTTGTTAGCACATTCTTATAACTTGTCACATATGTATTAATTGTCATTCATTTATTTGTATGTGACCTGGTTGATGTGTAGGTTTGGCACTAACTCAGTTACTGTTGCTACCACCATCAGCACGTCTTCCAGCACACACAGCCCTCCGTCGAGCTGCTATTGATCTGATTGGTAGAGGTTTCACTGTGTGGGAACCTTACTTAGATGTGTCAAAAGTTTTATTGGGCTTGTTGGAACTGTGTTGTGATGCAGATAAACTGGTGCCAAGGTAAACACGTAATATGTATGTTAAATCAGAGAAATCATTAAAAAATAGTTGTCAGGCTGTACAGAAGTACTCTCTGTGAAAAAGTTCATGTAGCTTGTCATAGTACATATTATAATATCTCTGAGCTCATTAAGTCTTTTTGAGAATCATGAAGTTAGAACTTCAGTACTTAACCACTCCATTCATCAGCTGAAACAACTAACAGAATATTTTCAAGATAAATTTAAATTTTTCAGATTTGTTTAGCTGTAAGATTAGTAGTACTGTAATTGAATATAAATATTGAAGCAAAATAATGTTTTATGATTTACACTTTACATTTTCAGCAATAGCCAGTTGGGTATGTGACATAATCCTTTGCTTTGCCTGCTTCCTTACTCTTTTGTATGTCTGCTAATTGGTCCTGACCGAAGTATTCCAGCTGATGCAGCTGGTATTGGTGGAGATCACCTGGGTCTCCTATAAGGACAAGCATACTATCTAGATTGCAGAAACTGGTGTTTCAACAAATTTAATTGTGCAAGTGAGCTTGTTAATGTTGACAGACTTAGCTGGAGCTTTAGCCTTCTCCTGAGCTGATTGATAAAGGACTATTTGTAGTATTAATTGACAAAGCATTTGCTAATATAAAATATCATTGCATATTTGTGTTACATTTCTTCATATTGTAAATACTTTTTATATAACTTTCTGTTAATGTAATTGTAATAAAAATGTTATGTTATTTATTTATGCCAAGTGGTATTATAGCTTGCTGTATTTATTGATATACCACAAACTCCATTGGTTCATTTGTCTTAGCCTCTTACAAACTGCAAAACTTTATGTCACGCGTTGTAGTAAACAGAAATGGAAAACCATTTTATTCAGAAGACAGAACTCTGTAAACATTTAGTACATATAATTGCATCAGAAACTGATCAGACTCCATAAAACTTTGAATGGAGGTCAATAAATGTAGCATGAAAATGGGTGACAAGGCATGGGTGACATGTGCAATAGAAGGTTTTAAAGTGTAGGATGTGAAGGGAAGCTAGTGGTGGTGGAGGTACTGCAGAATGATGACAAGTGCCATATTCACATGGTTACAAACTTGCTGCATGTCTGCTCACACATTATTCCCCTACATGTTATAATCACAATTTTTCATTAAATATTTTCATAATTATTTTGGTTCCTTGGAAAGACCTCAAAACTGTTCATCCTTTTACTGTATTTTCTGTGACAGAATTCTACTGTACCTTATTACACCTTGCCATGCAAGTGGAAATGGCTTCTCAATTTTATTACAAAGGCTACTGATGAACTCGCACTGACTTAAGCAGTAGACCAACGCATTATATATATCATCAGAGATCATTCAACTGCTTCTCACTAACATTAGTTCTAAGGATACTGTTATCCTCAAGTAGCTGCCTAATAAAGTAGTGTACAAGAACAGTGCAGCCATTTTGGTGTTCCCCAAGAGGTGAAAATTCACATCTACTTTCTAGTTGAAAATCAGAGAATGTTAATTTTTCATTGCATTAAAGTTAGGTAACTTACTTCAGTAACAATTTTGTAAGAAGATTTTTACAAATTTCTTATATAGGTCTTTTATTTCCTTTATTTTCAGATATTGTCATGTTGCTTTTGTATTTATAACTTCACAATTGTTTATTCATAATTGTGTGTTTTAGTATGACGTATGGACTGCCTTTGACTCCTGCAGCAGATTCATGTCGTACTGCACGTCATGCCTTAACTTTGATAGCCACAGCTCGGCCTGCCGCCTTCATAACAACAATGGCACGAGAGGTAATTGAAATTTGGTACAATAGATAAACTCTCTCCAATCCTCATCCGTTATGATATTTAGGCTCTTGAGAAAAATCCAACTGTTATTTTTTTATTGCTGTAAATTGAAGGGATTAATTATTTGTGTTAAATTGTCATACTGACTGCAAATTTGTTCCATAGACATTTCTGAATTACTTTATATGTGGTAATAAATATGTTTCCTGTTGTTTTCCTTCTTCACTGTTTAAACTAGCCTTTCAACAAAAGCTGGCACATTAACACAAAGCTGACATAGTTATTGTTAATTAACTTCTCGGAATATTTTATTTCAGGTTGCTCGCTACAACACACTCCAGCAGAATGCACAGACTTTAAATGTAAATATGACAAACACAGTTTTGCACAGAGCAAAACCAGAAATTCTTCGGGGTGTAGAGCTGCTAATTGACAAAATGCAGAATGAAATGGCAGATCTGTTAGTTGAGGTAAGTCATATTGCAGTGTATTATACAGTATCATGTTCTGCCGAAAGCTGTTGTGATGTTCTTGGATGTGTACTATGTGTGACTTTCTTCCTTTAATTTTCTTTGATTTTTTGTGTGGCAACCACTGCTTACGTTTGACTAACTACCACCATTACAATGTCAAAATTTAATAGGTTACAGGCTTAGGCACATGGTTGTGGCTAGAAAGTACAACTGAGAAGTTGGCCTAGAAGAGGTGTTCTGGTGATCGGTCTCTTCTCTGTTGGCAGTGGCCTTGGCATCCCTCAAGTAGTTTCAGACAGCAGCAACCGAAGACTAGTTCTAGCTAGATTTCTCTGCATATCTGGAAACCAAGATTGTTTCCACCTTTTTTGTTGAGGATGTAAAAATCAAAAGAAAGTACCAGTAGTAATAGAAGAAAGATAATAAGAGTGGTCATAATATATCTGCCTACTTTTAAAATTTTAAATACATAACAATAGGGGTGGGCGAATATGAAAATTTCATTTCGAAGCGAATTCGAAGCGAATAGCTTGAAATATTCACGAATTCGAATCGAATATCAAGTAAATTGAATTTTTTAACAAATATACAATGCAAAATAATTTACACTGTTAGGAACTTACCTTGAAGGCTAATTATAAATTGAGTAAAAAATGAGAGTTTTGTAGTGATTTGAAAAAAAAAAAATTTTAGTGGAATTATTATTTGTAATTGCTCAGGATGTTGTTTCAGATGATTCTGTAGGGTTGTAGTGGTGCCTAAAAGAATCACAAATTCCCAAAAAAATTCAGTTGGTTTTATAAAACTTAACAGACCCTAAAATTGTATATTTTTTTAATTACTTTATGAAGCACCTGTTGGAATTTTGAATATTTTCTTGCATGTTTCTTTATTACCGCTGACACTTTTAGTAAAAAAATTATCAAATAGTGGTCATGGATTTTTGGTAGGTGGCCCAGTATTCAGATCTGAAGTGCTTGGCCCCATTAGTTGATTTTAGAAAATTGCAAAAATAGTTTCCCAGGTTGTCTACTTCTACGTAGTGACATTCGTTACTTTGTATTCACGATGCGCTTATGGAAACCCACCTGGAATATTCCTGCTGGGTAGCATTGGTCACATTATCCTTTTGTGCTGGTATAATATAGGTATGTAGCATTAAAATTGCGTACAAGTAATAACAATTTATTCCATACCTGAATTACATACTCTGGCAATATTTTTACTTAAAAAACTGCTCCAGACTTATTTTTCAATAAAAATAATACGATCCGACATAGTATTTTCCGTGAACATGCATTTACACATGCGGGAGTGTTTGTTTACGTTTTACGCGTGCTTTCCTTTGTGGTCTGCTTGCTGCTATCCACAGAGCAAGTATCTACACTGCTCCAATCAACGCATGACGTTTCCGACCGATTTACTCTCTATCGAGTAGATCCGAAGTAGTTTCCGTAAGTGCGTACTGATTTCGTCTGAATACCGCATCTCTGAACGTGGTCGCAATATGGCCATGGTCATTACGTGATCGACACACAACTTCACTTGCAAAAATGTCAGTGGGCCAGCAGCATTAC
>PNEQ01065801.1:0-18841 GCA_003012365.1 Medauroidea extradentata | reverse complement strand
ACTCTACAGTTGTATGTCCTATACTTGCACTGATTTGTTACATGATTTACTCTTCCACACACTAAACACGATCTTGTTGAGTTTTGAGCAGAGTTGCCATAGTGGGTAGGCCTAAAGTTCTGTTTTGTAGCTGGCCTATGTTGATTTTTTGCCTGCATAGTAAAATTCATTTCTAACTCTTCAATTTTCCCTCTCTCAGCATTCACCATTTCTGTCGCTTCCCGACATGACGCTTCAAAGGCCTGAGCCAATTCAATAGCTTTTTTATATGTTAGGTTCGGTTCACTTAGCAGCCTTTTTTTGATTCCCACCTCGCTCACGCCGCATACCAATTGGTCCCTGATGTTTTCTTCGAGGTTCGTAAACTTGCAATTTAGGGACAACCGTTTCAAGCTGGTTATATACTCTGCAATAGATTCCCCCTGTCTTTGTTTACGTTCTTTGAATTTGTATCTTTCCATTACCTCCGATGTGTGTGGTTTCAAATGGTCTTGCAGGCACTGGATTATGTCCTTGTAGGTTAACTCGGATAGTTTCTTGGGAATACACAGATCTCTCAACAACGCGTACGCATCGTTGTCCAGCAGCGTTAACAAAATGGGCACCCGTTTGCTGTCGTTTACTTCATTTGCTATGAAGTACTGCTCTACTCGTTCGCACCAAATCTCCCAATCGTCCTCCTTTAGTTTATACTGGGCAAAACTCCCTGTACTTACGTACGACTTCACTTCACTCATTTTTATAGTTTTTTACAGTTCCGTGGATGCATGCTTTGTTTACGTCGCCTTTATTCCACGTTTGCCGCCCGCGCGAAAAAGATCACTACTCGTCGCCACGTGTTATATACCTTGCATAATAATAAAGATTGCCATGTACTTTTCGCTTCATACTTTTATTCTCACAAGTTACACATTTCCTTTAATACACTTCAACCAACACACTCCCTCCATTTCTCTTTCTTTCTGTCCACACTGCCAACCTTACACTCTGAAATCTCACATTCGGTAACCTTACACTTTTAAATATACCACAGTGCCTAGATTTAGGTCTGGTAGTTTATAATTTTCAATGTGGTTTTTAAGAACTGCATAACAGAATGCAATGTATCTATAATATGTAATAAACATTTCTAGTTTCTAGC
Organism: Medauroidea extradentata; assembly: GCA_003012365.1. Taxonomy (NCBI): domain Eukaryota; kingdom Metazoa; phylum Arthropoda; class Insecta; order Phasmatodea; family Phasmatidae; genus Medauroidea; species Medauroidea extradentata. The sequence goes on along the minus strand of PNEQ01065801.1, from coordinate 17,700 downwards.
TTCTAAAATTTTTTGTACAACTTAGTTTGTTATTCATTAAAATTAGAGTACGTTTTTCAAGAGCTAACACAATAAAAAAAGATTCGTCGATGCAGAATCTTAAAAGTGTAGTTAATTTTGGATGTCATAAAATTCTGTGGCGTACAGTGTGTGGAGTAACAAGAAGTCGGCAAGTTCAGTTTAAACTAGATAACATGCTGTCTCTGTCACTCCGTGGCATGATCGTTATTGTGGAAGGTTTGTCGTTTATGCACTTGATGATTATACGCCGCTAGTTTAAGCAGTACGTTGTTAAATTTCATCGAAGGTTACTATGGCATCGTCAGCGATCTGCCGCCCTAACTTGTGACACATTGCAAAATTTCTAAATACCCGGCCCGAATACAGTAACTTATAGGCGTCCCGACGCATAAATTGAAAACGCCCGGCGGTATCACCCCGGTCCGTCTCTTGATTCAACGCCATCTCTGTAAAGGCGTCCGGCGCTTGAACTGACGCCCAGTGGTGCCACCCCGGCCCTCCGTTATCTGCATCTCAACGCCGTTTTACGCGGCTCAAAAACGTCTGTCCCAAAATTTGTCAACAACCTAGCGATGCTCTTGTTTGGCGCTAATCTCCCTGTCGCTTGCCGTGCAGACTTTAGTTCAATTGGGCTAATCCCGAGACAGCATCTGAAAGATGGCCCCGCCCCTCGATTTCAGTAACATTCTGCTATTACCGTATTTATTAGATTAATATTAAATTTCATTCAGCTGCACTTTGACAAATGCCCTACACGTTTTTCTTAAGTTCTAAAATTCCTCATTGTAATTATTGTAACTATTTAACATTTGTATCTTAAACACAATAGGTTGGCTCTCCTACCCTTTAACCCAGCAGCTAGGGGAGGGGGAATACATGAGCGTTAGTGGCGGCGAGTATTCTGTGGCTCAGATGATTGCACCAACTGTTTCCACAAAGACTAAGTATATACATTTCTGTTTTTCCTAAATAAAATTCTGTACATAGAGAATATCGGCATCCTGACACGATGACGAGAAAAAGAATCGTCGCATAACGTGTATATTATTATATCTTTAATTTATGACAGTATGCTTATAATTAATGGTTATTACTCTTACTATTGGGGTGCTGACCAGACGGCAAGTCAGATTTTTTTTATGACATCCCTTTAAAAAATTATTTATCGTATAATGTATTACCATTTTTTTAAAGCAGTATATTGAAATTGTTGGCCTGGAAACTCCTGAAATAGCACCATTTTGCACCTACAAATACAAATTTTTCCGGGAAGCTCCCCCGGACCCCCCGTTTTTGGTTTGTGGTGTGCGTGTATATACTTCTTAAGGCATACTCCCCGCCCCTTTAGATAATTGCTTAAATCCGCCACTGATTACTACGAATCCATGTTATTATGTCAAATCCGTTCATGAATAATACATTTTGGGTTTAAAGTTAACCGTATGAAGGTGGCGTGCATTTGAAAAATGAACATATCGAGCTGACAGATTGAGGCCCGTAATTATAAACGTCTTTCAAAGTACAACCAATCTCCCTCCACCCTAATCTGGAGTTTCGCACATTATAGACCTCTTTCAGAGACCGGCGGATAGCCGACGAACAACCATTCGCCATCAAGTTTCCACTTTTTGGGAAATTGCAGGTGAATGACGGCCAGACCTCATTCGGCGAATCACCAGCTGTTCTGTAGAGACCAGTTATGAAAAATGGCGAGGAATTTTAACGAATTAATGCAGCACATGGATGAAATTGTCAACTATTATGAATAAATAGACGACCAAAGACATGCGCGACTACCCAAAATATATATTAGGGACATGGAAGATCCCTTTTCAACTGCAGTTCATCTCTGCGCGATACATCGCAAGCATTACATTCTGCAGTGATTTTCTTCCACATTTCCTTTTGTTGTAGTTGGACACGGAGTCAGTTTTCTTATATGTAGTTATGTTTTTGTATTTTTATCAGGTCAAAACAAATTGCTTTTTCTTTAGGGGTGTATCGCACTGTCGAATTTTTATCTTCCATAGTCAAACTTTTCCGCGGCTTCCTTCAATCACTTCGAATATTTCACGTGTGCCCCACTACAAAGAGAACAAAATTGTTTACAGACAAGGAAAACAAAATCGAAACTATTTTATTTTTAAAGTTAGGTGTGTTCATAACAGTGGTCTTTGAGCACTTGAGTCTATGTTCGCTGCTAAAAATGAGGCTGTGTTGCCAAATTTTATGAAGGAGAACCATCCAACTCCCTTTTAGCCGGCGATCTCCTGGCGATCCATCGGCAGACAACTATAGTGTAGGAAGGGTGGAAGACCGCCAGCGAACTGCTGCGCGAATAAAGGCCAGGGGCTTGCCAGCAAGCCTTCGGAGGACGTTTATAACTACGGCCCTGAATGTGTTTAAGGGGACCTGTTGGCTCTTACAGACTGGCGATCTAGCATTCAGATTGCGCGAGTCGGGAAAATAATATAACACGTTAATTTATGTAAAAAAATCTAATTTTTTTCTAAATTATGGTTATGGTCCTTGTGAGTGACAATGAGAACTGCCCTCAGTAGTGCTGCCATGCTGCCATCCATTGACGCATTTTGCAAAACCCCGCCCACCTCTCGATATAATGACCAATAACAGGTGCCTTTAACTCACTTATTGGCTAAGCCGTTTCTACAGGCGAGGCTGCCACACAGTGGAACTGCAAATACACAACAAGTTCAACTGATGCCGAGATTTGATCGCAACTTTTTAACGCAAAGGACTTATTTATTTCACGTTTACTGTGCCATACGGTACACAATACACTGAAGTAACCATCGCATACATAAACTATATTTTCTTCACTAATAGACTGTTTCAGGTTTTGGGTTTTAGAAACCATGCAGTCAGTCTTGTATTGTCACACGGCGCTGTAGTAAATATTGTATTTGGAGTATTGTTTTGCTGCACAAAGGAGCTACTGTAGATACATATAACTATTCAGAGTGCCCAAACATTCCCGTTCTTAACACACAATCAACCGTATATTGAGCAATTTCACGAACTAAACATAAGTTGCTTTAGAGTTAAAGAGTAAACAGACATGCAGTATCAAGTCCAATGACGTCACACGGACATCAACACGGCGGCGCTCGTTTTTACTGAGCTAAATTAAACGCTATTTTTGTTCACGTATTTCTCGGGATATATAGATGCAAATAAAGAAAGTGTGAACTCGTTAATCACTACATGAAACGTACCTTAAAATAAAGATAAAATAAAAAAATAGCTAATATCCCCATTCTTGAATATCAGATAGAAATTTTGTTTACATAACTTTGTTTTAACTTTCCTATTTACTATATCATTAATTTCTACTTTTTATGGCAAACTTTATTTTAAACAAAACAAGCCAAATATTTCGGTGGCTGTTATTCTGCTTTCTTTTCAAAAGATTTTCCGATAGCAAAATAAGCGTAACTATAATGAAACTTGATTCCAATATCGTAGCCTGAAATTTTTTTGAAGAATACCCCATTTCAAGCAACTAAATGTAGCACATTGTCTCCTCATTAAAATTAATACATTTCATAAAAATATAAGATATATATTTTCTAGCAAATTTGGTACTTGATATGAATAAAATAACATCGAAAGTTGCTGAAATGTTTCCTTAAGAGGACGTGGTACATAATTCAACGCTAAAAGCATTAATCTATAACTGTAGGTTTCTTGAAGCTAATTTGCGAAATTTAAACAGTAGCAATCTTAGAAAATAGTTTTAGCTAACGTTTTAAACAAAATTATTTCCAGTGTTACGAACTTCTGCGGCACAATCTCTGACGCCGGAACCTCGTGCATTTAACTACGGCGCAAGAGATCACGCGTAACGAATTAGTAAAATTCTGGATAAATATTTACTCACAAAGTTGGCAAATACTATTATCTAGGATTTTCATTGAGTATTTTATCCATTTTGGCTTCGAAAAAAGCGCAGAAATCAATTGATGTTTTCAGCGTTTATTTATGTACCATGCACTCTTAACAATGGCCATCACGATAAAAGTTACGTATTGTATTGCTTCTAATGACTTCGCGCCCCCATCAGCTTAAACCCCATTTTTCTGGCTATGTCACTGATTTTAAACAATACTAACATAATTTAAGAAAATCGAATAAGGTACTTTTAGTTCACTACTTTATACTGCTAACACACATGATGTACAGTGTCCGCATTGGCTATACCTATAATTCACAGCCTCTAATCAAGGTTATTGCTGGAACAAGTAGCTACCCCGCTCGCATACTGGGAATCAAGCTTTTCATTTAAGGGAGTGGTTCACCTCAGTTCACAACGTCATTTTTTATTTTATATTCATACCAGGTATATTTTTTTCTTATTTCAGGCCTAAATAGTGATTAAATCTTCCTCTTAGAATATTTTTGTATCTCTCATAGTTTTGGGTAATGAGTCGTAAACGTCAACTTTCTCACTTTACCCTTTTATGTACGCCACTAAAATCAACTGACATACCAAACCGAAAAAATCACAGTGTATAACAATGTTGTAGGCTATGATTTGACATATATCACATCAGAAAAAAATATATTTTTGTATTTTTAAAAAATTGTTGAAATTTTTAAATTTTCGTTTTAAAATACAAAAATTTTTATTAAATACAAAAAAAAATAGTTTTTGTTTTCATATGTGTCAAATCATAGCCTACAACATTTTTAAACACTGTGAATTGGTTCTGTTTGGTATGTCAGTTGGTTTAGTGGCGTACATAAAACCGTAAAGAGCAAATTTTTAGGTTTATGACTCATTACGCAAAAACTATGAGAGATACACAAATTTCCTAAGAGAAAGATTTAAACACAATTTATGTCTAAAATAAGAAAAAAAATATCTGGTACAAATATAAAAATATATAAAGACGTTGAAAACTGAGGTGAACAGTGCCCTTAACGCCTTTCAACACTTCATCCTAAGCGTGCCCTTAGGCCTGGCAGTTGAACATGTGTACACAGTGGTGTAACCAGGGTTTGTGTGTGTGTGAAAAAAAAAAAAAGGAGAAAGGGGGGGGGGGGGGTCGGGAACACGGAAATATGTTAAATGAACACAGACCGTCTTTCTACAGCAGGGGGTCCAGGGGTCGTCCCTCGGGAACTAAGCTTTGAACATTCTACTTGTTAAAATAATATTAATTTTTAATATGGATTTCTTTAAATTTTTGTGGCTAAAAGGAGGTAGGCTAGACCACGGCCATAGAGGAACTTCTACGACCGTGGGCTAGACCCTATAACCCCATCCCCCACTGCTACGCCCTTGCGTGTACAAGACCAAATTGAGACTTTATAACGAAAAGGTGGAGATCAGAAGAAAGAGCAAACATAAATTAATGCAAATCCGACAATACAATCTACCCACGTTTGTTGTTAACGAAGATCGAATAAGTAGCGAAAACATTACATCTGCGTTTTAGTGTTCACTCGAGTTGTTTAAGGAAAGTCTGCTGTGTAAAAGACTACCCACGGTCTCATCGTCCGAAACAAACATAAATACGTTACTGAGACATACCATTGACTCATTGACACAGAAAACGTCACTCTTTAGAACTTAAAAGTTTCAACATTACAAAGAACGTGGCTAAGCCATACATAGTCTGTGAATATAATAACACCAGAAAAAAAAAAACTTTTAAAACTTGGAATCGAAAAACATTCAAGCAAAACTAATTTAATAACTTACAGAAGGAAAACATTCATACCATAATGCTACCGTTCAATATAGTTTTCCTTTGAACATTAATTCTATCCTGTGCAAGTTGCGATCAGATAACCTCTTTACCCTCTCTCACCTAACCCTTGGATCCTCCATGAATGAAAATATTAATTACGTGCTTCTTTATTGCGTATTTTACTACATTTAAAATTACAATTCCCGCTCTACAATAATCTTGAAGTTTTATTGACTGAATGCATGCCTGATTTTCAACTTCCAGAGAAGACGTTTCTATGTATGCTTTAACATTTGCAACACGGAATGATATTGTATTGAATGAATACTATGGGTAAATAGTCATATTTTATTCTAAACAATACTTTGGCTTTTAATAAATGTTAACAAAACACTCTGTTTCAAAATGGGATATATAAATTGCAAGTATAAATAATTAAATTCACCAGTGAAAACAAAATTAAGAAAAATGTGAACACTATTATATACAAACAGTGTTTAGAAACTAGGAAACAGCTTTCAGACATGGTCTTCTCCTTGCCTAACTGCCCTGGCAGACTGTAGGGAGGGCCAATGGCTCCTCCCTCACTCCGTAGGTGCTGCTGCTGCGCCATTTAGTGGTACAGAAACACAACTACTGGTCACTTTGAATGGTGTCTTCTCATTGACTCAGCAAGCAAGAAAACATATCCTTTCGCGAAGAAACGTGTAGAGATTAACAATATATTCCGTCAATGGTGAGCGGCAGAATAAATGAGTAAGTTAATTTCAAGAATTATCAGCTTTAAAAAAGTGAAAAAATTGTAGCCTTCCCATGCGCGAAGAACTACACGTGTCACATTAGTCAGCGGTTATTTACGAAACACGGACGGACAATTACAAATATTGTTTATTTTTATGAGAGGTGCGAGTTATTTTTTAATTACAACATAGCATATAGCTTTCAAGTTTATTGTGAAAGACATTTCAGGCTGATGTTGAACTTGAATCATGATTAACGAATATAGTATTATTTAATCGATTATTTATTTTTACTTGTGGGCGTACCGTGTACCGTACTATAAAAATAAATTAAAAATTAAAAAAAAACACGATATATCAAAAGATTCTTAAAAATAAAAGGAAACATTCATTTATTTAAGTTTTAATTAGCAAACTTAAAACAAAATGTATGTAACTGCAACAAAAACTCCCTATATTTTGTGGCAATTCAAAAAGTTAAATCCTAACATTAACTTACATTTAACGTATTTTAAATACATTATTTAGTGTACTTTGATCTTTTTTAAAGCATGTAGACCGAAGATAAGTAGCACGGCAAAGTCTCTCTATACCTACCTAAATCCCTCTTCAAACTATGGCTACATGATCAAATTCGTGCAGTTACTGAGTAATCTCATTCTGAATAAAAATTGGCTTTGATTTGTAATTTTGAAAGAAAGTGTGTAATAAGGCACAAAGGCAAATTTAGAAAAAAAAATCTAGAAAGTTGAAGCAGTGGCCGCAGACTTGAGGTCAGATACCAGCAGGAGTGGTTTTTATGTGTGGGATCGTGGTTGCAAGATGTGCATGCAAAAAAAAAAAATATGAGAAGATTTTAAATTACACTAAAATTCTATTTTGGATTCATACATAATTTTGCAGATATAACTCCATCCACGTAACGGCAAACATTTTTTTAACGGCTTTCTTTTGAGAAGTAATATGCAGTCCTTTTGTACTGTGTTTTAAACCATCCTGGCTTCCTGGAAATGCAGGATTTCTGCCATCATATTTACAGGCAATTTCTTTGAATACTTTTTTATATGACCATCGGCTTCATACGCTTACGGTCAAAAGCTGAATTATAATATTCCAAACAACAAAATATATTCGGATTCAAAATTCACAATTTTTTTAAAGGAAATATAAATTTCATTTTAGAAGATAATTTGTATTTGCAAGTACTATTTTCAGTAAAATTATAATAAATCAAAGAGTGAATAAGAATATATAGGTCTATTTTAAACATAAAGCAAGTCAAACAAGATAATACCCAAATATAATTATTTTTAAACAATAACAAATTAATACAAGTTTTGGATGACCGTTGACGCTGTTAGAGTAGACGAAACAATTATCTGAACTGTAGCAACAATTTTAACTACGACGCGGGTAGGCCTACATGTCTGAAAGTGCCATCTAGTGTGAAATTGGTGTACAACTTGATTCTCTCTATAGATAGATCTAAGCTGGCAGCGATTTTTTGACAAAACTCCAGTGGGAACATCTTTCAGGATTTTCTGAACTAGTAAAACTGTCTCCAAAACTGGAAAGGTTGCCCATCCAGTCGGGCAAACATTCAGGATTTTTATAACACGAAAACTGACATGTTTGAAGGAATTGGAACGGTTGCCTTTCCAGTCTCTTCTCAAATACACCTTCTTAGAAAATATCCTGATTGGCTGCCCATCCAACAGACAAACTTTCAGTCGCCCGTTCCGAAACTGGAAAGGTTGCGCATCCAGTCGGGCAAACTTTCAGGATATTTACTGCACGAAAACTAACATGTTTGAAGAAATTGGAAAGGTTGCCTGTCCAGTCTGTTTTTAAATATGCCTTGCGAGAATAAATCCTGATGGACTGCCCATCCAACGGGCATAAACTTTCAGGATTTTTAACGCATGAAAATTAACAGGTTTATAGAAAATGGAAAGGTTGCCTTTCCAGTCTCTTTTCAAATACACATTGTCAGAAAAATCCTGATGGGCTGCCCGTCCGACGGGTAAACTTTCAGTCGCTGAAACGTACAGGTAGGCTGCGCATAAACTCGTAGAGTTGTATGTTGATGGCCTATTTAACGAAATGCGGCAAAATCTACAGGAGTGGCACATTTCAGTCGCCGATATTGTAGACCTGTGTTATAAGACCAGGTTAGAACAGTGCAGTGCGGTTTCCACGTGCAAACAGTAGGCAATGTCGTTACACGGAATTGCGTTTCAAAAGCGCTATCATGTTGTTAAGTTCACATTTCATTTCAACATTTTGTTCTCTAAACAACGTAGACTAAGATAAACGCGTAGCGTATTTGTCATCCAGAAAATCATTTCAACTTTATTGCTCTACAAAGTTCGTGTAAAATACATTTGGTTCCTTGTGCATACGCATAGGAGGGCAACCAATCACGGCATAGAATTTTGTGAATGTCCCAATGTTGGTTTAACCTCCAAAAATACATAAGAGTAAATGAAAGCTAGAACAAGAAATTTTAATGTTAGAAACCATGTTTAAATATTGTAAATAATGTTTTAATTGTGCAGTTTATTGGGACTTTGTTGTATGTTTACTGTTGTCTACAAATACGATTCCACTTCAAATATGTTTCAATAGCCTTCGTTTGTCTTCTATACAGAAACAAATATTTCAGATTCGTCGAAAAAAATACAATTAGTTGCGGTGCATAAGGCGTCTGGTCGTACACAGTTTCTACTGTTATTTTATATGTTCCGTGCTTATGTTTTTTAATTGTGTTACGGGGGCCGCGGTGGTCGAGGGGTCAGACCTCTCGCCTCCCACTAAGGCGATCCGGGCTCGATTCCCGGCGGGGTTGGTCCCCGGATTTTCGCATGTGGGAATCGCGCCGGACGATGCCGCTGATAAGCGGGTTTTCTCGGGGATCTCCCGTTTCCCCCGTTCATTCATTCCGGCGCTGCTTCATACTCACATCATGTTACCCCTCCCCAGCGCTAAAGACCTCGATGTTAACCAAAATCTATCACTCACTTAATTGTGTTCCAACCTTTATCCTGCGTACAACAATGGCTCAAGTACACTGCGCGGTATATGACATAGCCACCCTCTGTTGTAAACATCGACAGCTGCGAGTTTATTTTACGATGACACGCGATAGCTGCGTTTTTGTGGCCGACAGACGGCATTCATTTCTCGTGAAGGGTCTTGGCAACGTATGTAATGATATTATAGCATCTACGTCGTCAATAAACAAAAAAAAAAAAAAACGTTTACTACAGCGTGTCGCTCCATGAAAATGACGACATAGAAATCCGTTTGGTGAACTAAATTCCCCTAGCGGTCGATTGGTAATGCGATTTTAAGTTTGCCCTTAATTAGAGGCCAGGTCCGGGAATTAAAGACCTCGGGGGTAGATAATTGTAGTCTACATTTTAAGACAGACAATGTAAGCTATTGTCATATGTACATTTAAAATAAACACTTCATTACAAATTGCGTACATAGTTTACTTTGAACTAAATAATAAATGTTAAATTTAAATAATACTCTTGTCCAAACTCTGCCAATATTAATTTCACCTTAGCTGATAACCACAATAATGATTATTATAATAGTTTGCCACTTACGTTCCCAGTTATGACTTCGGGTTTCATTGAGTCTAGTATGAATGTGTTAAAATACATCAAACGGAACACATACATTAGTAAAAATTCAACTGCTGTCTTTCCATATTACACATTCTTCATTATATTTATTTAATGTACAATGTTTTATAAATAACAAACCAGTAAACACAGAACATTATTGCTTCCGAAAATTTATTAGACTGGTTAATACAATACATTTGCTTCATTTGTTTCGGATACGGAAGGTTCTAAATTTTTATAGAACATTTTTGGAAATAAATTTAAGTTAATGCACTCCTTGCCATCACTGAAAACATGATATTTGTTAGTCAAGTAGTTATACATCGTCCCTACAGTAAATAGAGCCAGAAGTAAATATAAAATGCGAGTTGGCAAGAATGCTCTCTCTCTATATATATATATATTAGAGTTAATATTGCACTGAATTACTATTTCCTCTGTGGCCAAGTTGTTATTCGCTGCTAATTTAGAAAGAAAAGTATTATTACTGGAAAAATACTTCCGTTAAATAAAATAAGGTCACATTCTAATTTGGTTTTGGCTGTCGGTCATAACTAGATTGACCCTAATATTTATTTCGTAGAAGTAACAATACGTCCTGTAAAAGAAAGATTCTCTTTGCTTCTTCTACAGAACAGATCGTTGTACTTTTTTTTAACATCTCATCGACATAGAAATAATTATAGATGGATCTAGTGTTCCGACTGTCAGGAACTGAGTGAGGAAAACATGTATGGTCTATATCACATAGGCCTAATCAACCCAGTATTCACTTAATGTTATTTCGGGAAAACGGTTGCAAACAAAAATCAGGATGGCCGGACTAGAAATCGAAACGGAGTTTTCCCGAATACGCGGCCAGTGTTTATGGGGAAAGTTAACTGAATACTGAATAAGTTTTACTGTAATTCTTTAATATACGCCATCATATTTATCTATGTTTCGTAACATTATTCACGGTTGTAGAACGTTGACTGGAACACTGTCATTCGCAGATAGTCCAGTTATCTGACCTAATATTGCGGTAAACTTTGTTCGTGGCGACAAACATCCGCTGCGAGCAACCGTTCGTGAAATGTTGTTTCAGCTAGCGAAGTACAGGCGAGATGGATTATTTTTGTGTTGAACGATTCTTCGGGCAGTTACAATATACGTTACTTACTGAAAATAATACATTTTGCTTTCGTCATCCAAATTAAAAGTAAGGAGAAATTAAGTTTTTTTTTAAAATAAACTTCTTGTCTTTCTATCGTTTTGAAAATCGTTAATTTTTAATCGGAAATTTAATTTATGTCATTGGTGATACACTTACAAAATGAATGGAAAATTATTGCACTTCTTTTCTTTCTTTCTTTTATTTTTTTAATTTCATTAAATTAGGAAATAAAGTAGGAAAAAACGTTTACAGAATTGAACTGTATTATTCTTCGGAATAACGTATGTATTTGTGTGACAGATTTAGGCAAGACAATTAACGAATAATTGTACAGTGCAGAATGAAGGTAGGTATGTTTCAGCGTCTCGTCGATTGGGAGAGGGAGCCGCGGTGGCCGAATCGTCAGACCTCCCATCAAGGCGATCCGGGTTCGATTCCCGGTGGGGTCGGTCCCCGGATTTTTGCATTTGGGAATCGTGCCGAAATATGCTGTTGGTCGGTGGGTTTTCTCAGGGTTCTCTCGTTTGCCACGCCTCTTCATTTCGGGCCTGCTCCATACTCATCTTTGTTAAAGTGCTGATCAAAATCTCTTTCACTGGATTAAAAAGGTGATTTGTGACGAAATCAGCTGCTCCGACAAACAGATATAGAAGGGAAACTACTACAGTCTGCAGTAAGGTGACCGTTCGGGTGAACGTATTTGGCGCGTTCGAGGCCTAGAAGTGCGAAAGCGGTTAAGGACGACAGCAAGAACTAGCCTCTAGGCGCAAGTCACTGAACTTGCGTCTGTACGAGACTTTCTGTGGTGACCGTATCATTTTATGCCTTATTATAAATACAAATATATAATACATTTTAAAAGGTTATACGCCAAGGTTTACATACCTAAAAAAATACCGCAAAAACACTCAATTTTCTCCAAACTCGGCCGTTAGAAAATATGCGTTAATTAATCGTGGTGAACTTGAAATGGATATACACACGTCTAACATTGTTTGAATGCCATTCCCAAGCAGACATGTCTCATGAACGATGAGCAGTTTTCGAATAATCTGGTAACGGCAGAAGCTCTGCGCACTGCTCGCCGGCCTGGCCAGACGGCCACCTTAAGGGCACCGCCTCACAGTGTGTAATTGAGAGTATCTAGGTGGCCAAAAACCATATCTGAGAAACCACCACGTCGATTTCAATACATACATATCCTTGATAAAATTGTGTAGTTTTGACAAAAAGTAATCAATTTTTTTTTGTAAATTTTGAGCATGAATGGCTTTGTACAAACAAAATTATTACGCCTGGCGTTGCTTCATCCATAAATACAGATAACGCCCAAGACTTACGGATGCAGAAACATATAAACTTTGTGTTGTTTTGCCCCTAACGTGTTCAGGTACCACTAAGCAGCGACTTACTCGAAAAAAAAAAGTTAATTAAAAAAACAGCGTGAATTAACTTTTTAGAACTACTCATATAACACGAACGTCTTATTTTGTTTGTAAAGTACGTGCCCGTATATAATTAATCCGATTGTAATAGAACTTTAGTTGTGTGTGAGCCCATGAATGTTTCTGCCAAAATAATGGTTTCGTTTAGCATAAAAACCTTTGGCGAGTTGTTATGCATGTTCTGGGAAAGTTTATGCTGAAAAAAAATCCTTAAAAAAAAGGGGGAGTAGGCAAACGTGGTAGAAAGACATAACGGGGTATACTCCTCAAGCATTTATTTAGTGAAAAAAAAAAAAAAAAAAAAAAAAAAAAAAAAAAAAAAAAAAAAAAAAAAAAAAAAAAAAAAAAAAAAAAAAAAAAAAAAAAAAAAAAAAAAAAAACAGAAAAAATGTCATTGCAACGCATGCTATGAACAATGAGTACCACATGAATCCCAAGAGAAACCACTCACGCTATAACAAGAGTTATGTTCATATGTAAATGCATAACTCAAATTTACTATATACAATAATTAAATATTATTCCCCAACCAGAACTAACAGCGAGCAAATACTTTATAATTAATCCCGTCCAACATTAAATTTTAAAATTACCTGATAGCGTAGCTAGAGCACAAATAAAATTTATGTCAACAGTACAGCATGCTATTCGGCAATTAAGGATGTTCGAAAGGAAGTCATTCGTACTTTTGTTCAAATTCAGACATTAGATAAATCGTTTCCAGCAAATTAAAAACGTTAAAGGTTGCAGTTAACATGCAAACGCTTGTCGACGTTGCAGTTTCACTGTTTTCTGTTCCTACAAATAGAAAAAATAAACTAATGTACCAGAATTGAATTAATTTACAGCAAAAAGTAATTCACTGAACTTAGCCTAGTCATGCTACTTCTGTGATTGCTATGAGAACAATCTTGTATTTGTAAAGCAATGAATGATTTTTTGTAACTTAAAGACCTATACACAATTGAATAATTTAACATTTGACTTTACGTTTTCGTTGCTTCATGAATTTCATCAGTACACAGTGCAAACGTAAAGTTATATGTAACGACTGTTAAAAAAACGATTGAAAATATGTTTTATTAAACGGAAATATTATGATATTATTTATTTGCCATAAAAGCGTAGCACGTAAATATTCCAAAAATAAGTCCAATCAGTTATCTTTTTCAATAATTATAATATTATTCAAAACAAAAGCAACTCCATCTATTGATGCAACTTTAAGTTAATTTAAGAATACTTCTCCAGCGCTATTTACCAGGTTTTCGAGTACATTTTAAGACAAACTTGTTTATTTTTTACGAAATCCCAATACTGGAGAACAAAACTATACACAGAATTAAACATTTTTTCGCTCTAACATACATAGCCTAATCAGCTGGTTCTTTGCGAACGGCCATCTTGGCCTTGACTTCAGGTTTTCAGTTATAAAGTCAAGGATGCTTGACTTTAGCTTTGGCGACGCCATTACGTACGACTCTATAAGAAGCAATGTATTAAAATATATCGTTAAGTCAAATGTTAAGTTAAAATGCTAAAGTTTTAAATTGTGTAAATGCCTTCAGTCCACTTTAATAGTTAAAAATATAAAATATTTTCTCTGTGTAGTTGCATAAATAATTTGAAGTACCTTAAGGGTGTTCAAGTGAGGGAAATTACAATTCTATATTTTATGAAATATTGTTAGTTTTATAGATGTTACTTGGCAGTACATTTTCCTCTTACAAAAAACATTAGCGTAGCCAGTTTTCTCATAATGGCATTTCAAAGTCAAAATTTGCATATTTTTATTTCATACAAAACGTGAAAACCAATAAACATTATGAAATGTAATAATTCACATTGTAACTAGCCTACATGTCCTGAGCTACAGCTTGAAGTATGTAAAAATCCATTTGAATTTGTGTTTAAAAAATATTTCTAAAATGTGCAAAAATGTTGTTACTTTAAGCAATTTTTTTAAATACAAATATATATTATAATATTTTTATATGGTTTAAGCCGAAAACCGTGACATTTAGTTTTGATGGGATTTTTTCCATTTCATTATGTTTACTGGTTTTCAAGTTTTGTTTGAAGTAAAAATATGCAAACTGTGACTTCGAAATGTCACTATGGGAAAACTGGCTGAGGTAAATTTTTTTCGTAATAGGAAAATGTACTTTCAAGTAACGTCTAAAAAACTGACCCTATTTTACACAAATATAAAAATATGATTGTTACTCACTAGGACGCCCGTAACTTAGTGCAAATGTGAGAAACAGCGTCATATTTCAGAACATCACTTTGTACGGCAAAAATCAAGTTTACTATGCGATCTAGAATTGCTTGTAATTTCATTTATGAAAATCCGTCTGAGTTTTTAAAATTCTCGAAATAACATAGTTTATTTTATTTCCATTTAATAAGCAACGTTGAGGATATAAATTAGTTTCATGCCATTTAGCATTTTACCTCATTGTCTGGATCTGTTTAGAAGTCAGCTTGGAGAGCGCCTCATCAAACTATACTGTTTTTTCTTCGCTAAAATCATTCGTGCTTACTTTAGTTTTGTCATTTGTTGAGGGGAAGCTTAAGAAAGTTCTCCTATGATACGGTAATATTTTACAAACGTCAGAAGAATTATTTAAACGGCGGAATTTATTTCTTTTGCAATTTTTATTCGAGATGTAATTTAGCTTTTCTCCTCTGTGAACTGTCGCTTGACTTCAAAAAGTTTACGTTGACGGCAGTCACATCTGGCACTTTTGGCGTGTGTATGAAAATTATCTGTTCATTCTTTCTTGAAAGCCAATGCCTTAGCTAATCCATGCTGCACAGTTTCAGAATGTTTTTATTCCTACCGTATTTTGTCCGCCGACCCATAAAATCCTGAAAGAATTTTTATTGACTTTAAAAATAATTCACGATAGTCCTGAACACGCAACTGTTTTATTCAAAGCTAAACATTCCATCATTTTGATTGTTTCCGTCACTAATGTTGCACAGCTCGAATAGGCCCTACCGTTCTCCGAACGACAGAGCGTACAGTGACAAAAATAAATTAGTAACTTCTGTGTCTGTGCCTGGTTGCAGAAAGTCTTTGCTTTACTGTACACAGAAACATTTAAAGAATTCGTGAAGCCTCGTCACGGAAGACGACGGCAGTACTTATCATAAACCGACGTCTACATTCACATAATTACGTAGCGTGCTGTCAATATGCACGCCTCTCTTTAAACGCTTTAATACGCAATTTTTCGACAGTAACTTAAGTCAATATGAAAAAAAAAAACACGCGTTAATATGATATGTAACAGTATTTTGTTCGATGAGTGTGAATACAGACTCCTACACTGTCCGCTTTCAAAATGTGGACTACGCGCCTGCCTTGCAAAAATGTTTAATTACAAAATGTTTTATATATAATAGTAGGAATGACAACTTCCAGATCTCCTGGAGGGTAAAATGCCAGGTAGAGGGAAGTTAAACCACTTGGTCTTTATATTTATTTATTTGACTTAATTTTTGTTGGTGTAGTTACGGCAAGACTGAATTTTCTTACACTAAGTCACACACTGACAACTACATTAAGAAAATCATTACAATTAAAAGTTATAAACGTTAATTTTGCTTAGTACAAAGCTAATAGTTAAAAGGGAAAACTTAATACAAAGGAAAGAAACACATACAAACGTATTCACACACACAAACACAATAACAAAGTGTTGTATGCAGATAAATCACGTAGAGCTAGATAGAGAAATGTTTATGAATAGAGCTTTTAAAGGTTGCAGTGGACTCTACTTGCGTATGTCGCTGTTCTAAACTGTTCCAGAGGTGGCAGCAACTGAAAGAGAAATAACAGGAAAATAAATTGATTCTGTGTGGAGGAATGTTGAGTTTATCAGTTACGCGGGAACGAGTTTTGTGACTGTGATATTCAAGGTAAAATAAACAGGTTGCTCTGTTCGCAGAGTTAAAAATAACAAGATTAAGGTGTGAAGTTTGCGTCTGGGGTCTAACTTAAGCCAAGATAAATTTTTGTAGAAAGTGGTGAGCTGTCCACTATATTTTAAATTGGAAATAAAACGCATTCACAAGTTTTGTAGTTTTTGAAGTCTAGATGCAAGTTTAAATGTTAGATCATTGTTAGAGCCACGATTTTATGGCGAAAAGATTTTTGCAACATTTAAACGTATTTACAAACATTATCAAAATAGGGACTTAAGCGACACCTAGAAAATCTATTGACAAGTGAACAGAGAGGTCGTGTAAATCAAATATAAATATCTTAAGGCGATTCTAAGCATCAAGAAACCACAATCGAATACAATGAGAGACAATTTATAGCATACTAGCGTATCGAAAATGTAGATATCGGACATAACTGTCAACGTCTGCCCTCACGCGCCTATACGCCCGCCGCTGCACCCCGTGCTGTTCAACGCCGCGTGGCTGCTGTCTTTGTGTCGACTAAGAAATACTTAGATGCAGTCAACATTCAATTTCATTAAATTGTAGACGTATTTGTCCAATCACATAAAAATTAAACGATAATGGTAATAATAATTCGTATATATCAATTGCGTAGTATATGATTTGCCGAATTTTCATCCTGTTGTACTAAAAACTATAAAATAAGTGACAGTTACCATACGAATTGTTGCTGTTTTAAATTAGTGAATACGTTTACCGTGTTCTTGTGTTGACATGGGTTTAAAATATTTTAAGCAATTTGAACAGAGAAAGACTACATGAAACGCATCAGGAAATGCAATTGAGGTCATATTTTATACTAGTACTTAAGGCTGTTCAAGGGCCTCGGACATGTAATGAAAATCAATGTAACATAAGGAATTCATAATATATATGTAGCAAGTATGTGTTTGGTACCTACTTAATAAAGTTTCGGAACTGAAATAGCTTTTGTTTCATTTATTTTAATGAGTCTTCTGTCCTAATTTAATTCATACAAATCATAACTATTTTCTTTTCCTT
>PNEQ01065800.1:0-18838 GCA_003012365.1 Medauroidea extradentata | reverse complement strand
ACCTGATACAAAATTGGTTAATAAATATTCTCACGGGCAGTTAATAAACTAAATAAACGGTAATTATCAGTCCGTAATAAACATAATTCACTGCAATTTAAAACAATAATAACAGCTGAACAAAGATATTAAAGTATTACCTCCAAAATGTTGTAGACTAAATTAAATAGAAAATACAATATACTGTACTCGTTACAATGTACAGATTGAGTAACTCCAACAGACTTATTTGTCCTATATAAGACCTTGTTTTCCAGATGTCACAGTCAGTCTGCTGCAGTTCCTCAGTCTGTACATGTGCCTGAAGACGAGAACATATACCAGTTCCCGAAACATAGCACACACTTATTCGTGTCTCTCGTTATCTGTGTTATCGTCGTCGTTCATCCATTTGGTGCCTTTTTCGCACACCCCATTGTTGTTGGTTTTTTATTACCTTTTCTTCTGACTTTTGTTATTTTTTTTTTTGTTGACATTCTCCAGTCGATTGTATTCCACAGAGGAATTAATTTTGTGTTGTTTATATATATTTTCTTGCCCTAGTGTCGTATTCTGGTATATGACTTAGTTCCTTTACGGAATTATCTGTAAGTTTTACGTATGTTGACTACAGCTTGCTGGCTTTTCTTCCTTTATTGTTTTTTTTTTTTTTATTTTATTGTTGGTTTTTCTGCAGTACAGCAACAATCGCCTAGTTGGTGTATGTCCAAAAAAACTTTTATGTTCATAGTCTAGCTCTTATCGCATGTCCGTTGCCGTACTTCAGACGCGACATCTAGCGCCTGCTGTATAGGGCTCTCAAGGCCTCACTCCACAAATCAGGAGCGACTCGGCCGGAAATTTAACCCATGTCGCCGTTGTGCGAGGTGGCTACTACACTACCGCGGCTCCTATGACATACCAACATCACACCAGGCGAGTGTTGAGGTTGTTCATTAGAGCAGGCCATGGCGACTTCTCGTAGAACGCTCGATCCTCTGAGACGCTGCGGAAGAGACGTTCCCTGCATACGTTTCTTTCAGTTCAAAGATCCAGCTGGTAGAACATTAGCTCACACTTATCGGTCTGCGACGTTTGTCCCCTACTACGACGTGTCACTCGGGACTCGAACCCAGGTAGGCAGGGAATGTAGCGCGGTGTAAATGTCGCCGGGTCGTGTGGTGTACACGAGGATATTGCCTCACTGCCGGGTTACAGCAGGCACTTGGTCACGTGAGGCAGTCCGTCTCGAGGCTGACATGGACCTTGCAGTCGGGAGGTCGCGGGGTCGAGTCCTGCCCGCGGCACCACTGCAGTCGTCATCCGCCCTGCCAAGCTGCCTCGGGTTACCCGGCAACAACTAGGCGAGCTCCTGCGTGTATACTACTCGCTGTACACAAAGCGAGAAGGCAAGTGTCGTGTTATATAGGATGTCTCATAATTAGCACACCACGCAAATCCTGGGCTAAATTTGAGACGAATATGTAAGTGGCAAGATGTACGACTACATTTTACGTGTATAAAGTGGCAACACTGCACGGAGAAAGTCCTCTCTTGCGCTCCACATCCAGGTACGTTCAGTAAACGTAGAATCGTGTTTAGACAACTTGGGATTTCAACCTGTACCCTTAACATGCAGGTCAGAACAGTGGTAGTAAGATAAGTAAAATATCTGTGGAGTGCAAGAGGGAACTAACTACAGAGCTATGTTCCCACATTGTGCATATAAAATGTCGCCGTAGAACATTTTGCCACTAACATTTTTGTCTCCAATTTAGCCCAGGACTCGCTCGGTATGTTTATTATGCGTATGTTTCTGAACACTCTGTATAGTAGTTACAACATTATAGTATACCCCACAAAGTAGTGCATTTAGCTCGCAGTTTTGTTGACATTGTTCTAATAGGTTGCCTACTTTTTGCTGAATGTGTTCTGTGTGGAACTTTCTGTTGACGTTGTTTTAGGGAGTACTTTCTGTTGGCATTGTTCTACGTAGTACTTTCTGTTAACGAAGTTCTAAAATAGTTTCTATTGTATTTGTTCCTTGTGGTACTTTCTGTTGGCATTGTTCTATGTAGTACTTTCTGTTAACGAAGTTCTAAAATAGTTTCTATTGTATTTGTTCTTTGTGGTACTTTCTGTTGGCATTGTTATGTAATGTATTTTCTGTCGAACATCGTTCTACAGGGTTTTTCCCGTTAGTAACGTTGTAAAGTACTTTCTGTTAGCATTGTTCAATGGGTTACTTTCTGTTGGCATTGTTCGTGGTACTTTCTGTAGGCACTGTTCTATGTGGTACTTTATGCTAGTAATATTGTATGTTGATTTCTGTTGGTATTGTTACGAACGGTACTTTCTGTTGGCAGTATTTCATGTGATACTTTCTTTTGTCATTGTTCTCAGCGGTTCTTTATGTTTTCATTGTTCTATGTAGTGCTTTATGAATCAACATTTGGTTTCCAGCATTTCCTGGGATGTTATGATCATTTACTTTTGCTCGAACTCTTACTTTTCTGAACTACGGTATCACAAATCAAATGTGAACTGCCCAGGAAGAGAGAAATTATTGAACCGATTTAATAATACTTTATTTATGCACTGTGTATAGCTCGCAGGACGTTTTAAATTCATTTTAGCCTCACTGGTTATGTCCAAGTCAAATCAGACTGCATTGCTAGTTTTCACATTAATATGCCAGAGAAGTTCATAATGATTAAGTTGACGTCAAATGAGTACGGTGTTTTCAATAAGCTATCGTAGGCACTGTCTTGTGTCGCGCTGCTGGGTCGCTTGATAATTTGTTTATTTGTGATATAAACTGACACTCATGACACTGGCGTCTAAACACAGGCTAGTGCTACAAACCGTGCGATTCTGCGCAGACCTGAGTAGTTACAGAGCAAGATATTAATATACTATATACTAAAGTTTCTTAAACTAACAAAACCATCGTATTATTAAAGACGCCCAATTTTTAACAATTTTAAACTAACTCAAACAGTGATTATATGCTTTGGGAGGAGTATTGCATAGAGATATACATCCAAAATTTGAACACCTATAATATTTATGTCAATTTTTTTTTACTAGAGGTTACAGAAATTATGGTTTATTAGACCGATTTTGGTCTATTTTTAGCTAAAATTGATTAAATATATGTATTCTACGAGTTTGATTGAGGCTTTAATGTTATGAACACTATGCAAATATATTGAAGTTTTAAGATTATTTTGATAAAATAATGGAAAAAAAATAATGTTTTACCAAAAATTAAAAGTTTTTAAAATGTGTTACTGTTTTACGTTTAATATTTTAATTGCAATACACTTGTTTATTTTAATGTATATTTATATTTTGAAGAATATAATGTAAATCTTGAAGTAAAATAGTAAACAACTTACTTGAAAATAAAATTAAATAATACAAGAATCTGTATAAGGAAATGTCCCGGCGGGACAAACAATAGCCAAGGTAGTTCCGACGACTTTTAATATATTATTGTTCGTTCGCAGGAAATTAGTTTTGCCAAGCTTTCAACTGACAGACGGAGTAAATTATCTGACATGCCTTACGTATGGAACAGAGACTGGCGCACGTGACGGGTTATCACAAGTCTGTGTTGGTTGTAGATCACATTGCTTTAACCTTCGTGTTTTTAATTAATATAATAATAACAGCTAGATCGTGGTAACTTTAACGCACAGTATCTTTTTTTTTTTCTTCAAGAGAGTTGGCAGTGGTTTTCAAATAGTGTTTGCGCCACCAACATATGTTTTATGAAAAAAAAAATGTAAATTCCAAGATATTTATTGTTTGCAGCTTTATTTGTCAACAATCTGCTGTACGTTTTGTAGTAATTACTTCTGCATTCGAATGTAGAAGATTTTATTGTCTTTGCGACCTTTTTAAACACCGAAAATTGTATGTTGTGCATAGTTGGGCTTTAGAACTGTTTGCTAGATGTAAGGCAGTTTCAATTACAAATTAGGTTCTATGGAATAATAACAGTCAGGCCTCACGCCTCGCAACAAGGTGATTCTGATTCTATTCCCAGCGGAGCTTGTACTGGGCATTTCGCATGCGGGAAACGTGGCTGACGTTGCCAATGGCTGGCGGGTTCCTGTTTTCCCCGCCCCTGTACTCTGTCGCTGAGCATTATTTCATTTCACAGATAACGACAGACAGTCTGGCTCTTATGGTGTGATACTCTGCCTTCGGGTTCACTCCCTACCCGATACTATAGGCTGTTCGGGATATAGTGAGTATTCAAAAAACCTGCTGAAGTTATACTTTCAGCCAATTCGTGTCTTTCCGCCCGTAACGGCAACGACAGGAAATGTCTTAACCTCTTTGGACACGTCACTTGACGTTTGCGCTTGTAAGATAAATTGTACAGTCAGTAGAAACCTATATAGTTCAATAAAACATGGTTATTTATGTAAAATATATTTACGTCGGATTAGGTTGATTTTGTTATAGTATTCTTGTATTTAAATATAAAAATACACGGATCTATATTTACGTAATTGCTCTGCTCACCATACAAGCAGTATGGCAACTATAGTTAATTTTCAATCATATGCTTTAACGGCTAGTGATATTTTTCAAAGAATACACATTTTTAGGTCCCACTTTATTCCAAATATCCTATATTATACTTACAAAGTGAACAGGCCGTATATCATTGCGAGCGAATGTTAGTCGCTGAAAATCCACAGTAAAACAAAAGATCTAAGCACGATGAAATAAAGAAAAACAAAAAAAGTAAGCCAGACTTCGTCTTTAGTCAACGAGTATAAAGGTTGTCAGGTAATCCGTGGATACGGACTGTGCCAAGTAAATCTGAGGGAAAAACTGGGCCGAAAATATTCGTTGGTTAAAATTTGCAAGGCCCTTTGTTTACGAGAAAAGTTTCATTAGAGGTAAAAATACAGTGAAGTGTAAGCAAAGGGTACGGTAATTTGTGGATACTGACTCACGTGAATACGTAAACAACATTTTATATCCCTTCTTTATTACAAAATAGTTTCTCTATTTGCTACTGGTAATCGTCAAGGTTTACTCGCAACAACATACAAACAGAGATATATTGACAGCATACCTACCAACCACAGTTCATACGCCCTAATCTAGTGCATAGCTACCAACCTAACATGTACAAATACTCTAGCACAACCTGAATACATAACAGGCTCCCCCCTTCTCAATATGTCCCAATATAGTGCAGCCTCTTGGGCGGAAAACACTGTCGTTTTGAGCGCCTATACGACCCAGGATCTTCCGGTCTTCCGACACCACCGCGGAACGGAGGACGTCCCATGTAACCTGCAGGATTACGTTCCCACTTAGGACTGATGACAAACCCTCGGAATGGTGAAGATCCTCTGAAACCTAGGAAACCATCTTCTATTGATGATTTATTTTCTCCCGCCAAGTCCTGAGCCACCCAGGACTGCTGCGAAAGTCCCCATGCAACGATCTGCAGAACCAATGTCTGCTGCTTGCGACCTCATATCTGACTTATCCTTGAACACCGCCAATGAATTTGGCCGCCCAATAGTTGGTATTTGTTGTCCCCTGCGAGCCTTGTCCTGGTGCCCTGCTGCTGTCGGGGCCACCGGACGCTGCAGCTGGTCCACATATCGCCAATGGTTATATGCATGCTCGTCTAGAACTCTATAGACAAACTGGTCTTCGGTTGCAATCAGTTACGTAGGCACACTACATCTCCAGGCATAAACTGACTAGCCTGGTTGGTGTTGGCAGCCTGTTTCACGACACTTGGTTGCCCTGCTGCGAACTAGGAAAAGTTTTCATCAAGACTGTCCTCAAACAGCATTTCATCAGTAACTGCGCAGGTGTCCGGTGGGTCTCTGTGCTGTTATCTGTGCTCAAGGAAAACAACATGCGTGCCAACCGTGTACACAAATCACCCTTTTCCGTAGTTTTTGTTTCACAGTTTGGACATTACGTTCAACCTGCCCATTGCTTGATGAAAGATATAGGGGTGAAAATATAATCCGTATCACGTCTATTTTCTTGAAGTTTTCAACAGCTTGTCAGACACCACAACATCAGGCAAGCCATAAAATGTCCCGCGATTTCTGTATTAGTGTATTCGCAGACAAACTGCTTACCAGTCTCACTTCTAGCCAATTTGAGAACGCATCCACCATGATTAAAAAGCTCATTCCTTACAAACACGTCTGTCTCTGTCCATGGTTTGTTCTCGACTGCCTGCTAGTCCCCGTGCTTGCTCGAGGACACGTCCCTAGCAGGCGACAGCGTACACACGCGCCACATAACTCCAGCCTCAACATTCCACCAAAAACAAGGAAAAATACTCGTTAGCAAAAGCTCATCAAGCCCTTAAACTGATATGGTAGTGTTAACAACCTACTCTACATTCCAGCTCACTGATATTTTACACGTATCTCGTAAAATAAGGGTCTTACTACTTTTTACCAAAAAGTGATTTATGCTTACTTTTCATCGCCAATTCACATGGTGCCGTCCGTATGCGTGAATTCACTGACATCCTGTATAATACAGGCTATATAAAATTCCGAGAACGTTGCAATAGGAAGGCCTCGACTGTTTCTGTAGTCTTCTAAATTGTAATAATCATATTAATAATAATAATTATTATTATATATGCTCTACAAGACGAAAGCATATACAGTACATAAAGTCCCCGTAGAAAATTATGTCTGAAAGACATTAGTGACATAAATGTCTATTCCACGATTTTACTAAAAAAAAAAAAAGAATTACCAGTTAAAGAGTTTTCGAAAGAAATGTTATGGTTAGAGTTCGTATAAAACTTAGAACCCCTTGAACACAAATGCCAACCTCAACACGCAGACGCACTATTGAACGGACAACGTGAACTGAAACAGCCACGCGGCGGTTGGATGAAGGTTACGACTCGTGGTGTGGTCATCCACTGACCCGCCTATCTCACTCTTTGAGTACAGATTGTGTCGAGGTAGTGCGCCTGGTCTACTTACAGGGGCTGTCGAACACGACGATTAATTCCTATCGTCCCACGCTCCAGAGAACCTCGCTAGTGAACGTGATGCGCTCTCTGGTGAAAGGAGTTTAAGTTAGCACCAGCTGCTCTCACGTGAAATACATCCTCTCCTACCTTGAACTACAAGTGTTATTTTGCAATGCTGTTGCGTCATACTGCTCTGTATGTGTATGCATGGCGGAGTTTAGTTCCTCACGCCATTAAGAGCCCGTGTTACAAATGACGGCGAATTTTTCTTTGTTTCTTCTTGATTCAAAATTTTTCAAGGTATATTTGAATATATTTTAATAGGGACTTAGCTATTTACTTTCCCCTTTATCACGCACATTTTATCTGAGAGATTAAACGACATTTACGAGATAGTAAAACCAACCTGTAATCAAAGAAAATAATTGTCCGTCAACTTATAATAAAGACCAAATAACTCCAAGTACCAATTAAGTCTAAGAACACACACCTAACAATAGAATATAAAGTTTCTATTAAGAAATTTAGCCGGTAATTCATCACACCCTTCATTTATTTAAAAATTTTATCAAGACAGGAGACACAGTCTCTTAAGATTTATAATGAAACTAGAAACTTCAATCTCATCTTTGATGATAAGCATAAACAAATGTGCATAAGCACAGTAAAGTTCCATTCTAAATATGTTTGGGACGCTCGTCTGTTTTGTCTGCTACAGACAGTAGTCCATTTCCAAAATGTTTTCTTGCGCGTGAAAGCTGACTTTCTTGAAACAACTTAGAATTAATGTTAAGGTTGTTCTGTAGTGTGGTGGTTTGAATTGTGCAATGCATGTTTCCGTTTTCTGTTAATATTAAAGGGGTAAGGCTAGAAAAGAAACTACTGGACAATTATAGATAATTGTCAATATGTGGACGGGATACGCTAGGAAATACACTACTCTTATGATGTGTTAGTTGCAACCATATTCTCAAGGAAAGTATTTACTGTTGTGATCAGTGTTCATTTAACTGTCTACCTTTCGCATCAATAATACATTATTAAAATCGCAGTTTCACCGCTCATCAGAAAAAGACAGCTTACAACAAACGAAAAAAATTTTTTTTTTGTGAAAAGTAAGTTACTACACACAATTTCAGTTTCGTAAATATGTTTTTCATTTGACAAAATGGTTTGACAGTTGCGTCATGTGACTGGTGGAACGTTCTTGCTCAACAATACCCACCTGGAGAAGTTAAGACAAACAGTCATTATTTCTTGTTACTCCTGCCATGCTATGTTTGACTGTAGCACGTCCAACAAGCATTCCACAATTATATTTCGTAAAAAGTTATTTTCCTTGTAGCTGACTGGATGGTGGACATTGTTGATATTCTCTAGCCTTTATGTTTACAGAAATTTTAAACTGTAATTTTAAAACAAACAAAAATATGTTAAAAGTAATTTTCTGTTACAGTAATATCTGAATCCCTGTGTAGTTTTACGACCCTGTGTCAACTATAGAATTGGCAAACTCCTCCACGTACACTTTTAACTTGATTTACTCTCATATCTATGGCCACCATACTGTTGGTCAGATCACAAACGCAGAACAACCTGTAGAACAATTCGTTCCGAATAATTTGCGGGATCGTACAAAATAACTGGATCTGTGGTATAACCAGATCTCGTTCGAATGCCACCTTGCACGAGAAATACGCGCATGTTATTATTTGGTAAAACCACGAGTTTCTCGGACAGCACCAATCAGAATCCGGCTCTTGTAACATCGTCCATCTGTGATTTGCCAGTAGAGCCCCAAAACAAGTGTGAGATAAAGCATTCAAACACTGATTATGAAGTAGATCTGCAGATGTGCACATAAGACGTTGAAACCAAACACTGCTAACATTGGTTCACAACAATCTCGTGGCCAGTGACGTACCAGGGAGGGGAGGGGGTGAATATCGGGATATAAGCCAGTCCCCCCTCCCCTTTTTTTCTTCGACCGTCAGGAAATCCTGAGGCCTGACGTTTTGAAATATAACTGCAATTATAACAAGCAAACCACATCAGTGACTATTCTGTTACAGTGTGTATAAGTATATACAGATGTGTATGAAGTACGTTGCAATAAAAATTCCCCCCATCCTCCCCTCCCGCCGCCGAAAAATCCTGGCTACGCCTTTGCTCGGGGCTCCAGTAATTGAAGTTCGGAATCTCGTGAGAGTTTCGTGTGTATCTCATGACGTGTAAAAGGTGTAATAGCGGTACTTGCCGGCTGAATCAGAAGAAATAATGAGCTCGTGCGATGATATTAGAAGGCGCGAATCCAGAGAGCAGTGTGGGAGGAGGTCTGACTCAAGGACTTCTCGCAAAGAGCGCGCTAGGATGCTGCAGGTATATCTGGAGCAAGGATGCAAGGAGCGGGTATGACGTCACGTCAGACAGACATCCTACAATCATCTCAGACTACGGGCCTCAGGCAGTGAGCACCTAGACGTCCATGAGCCAGTGGCTCACTACCCTCTACCAGGATCTAGGTCTGCATACTCCGCCCCCGCACTACGTCACTGACGAGCCCACCAACATGCCGGCATAACTATGTTAAATATTAATATTATTCTGGATATACGTCACTGAAACATTATCACGTTCCTTAGAACCACGAGTTTAACTATGATATGGCAGGTTTACAATTAAAAACTTAAGCGTTTACTTATGCGGTGTGACGTGTACACAAGCTTGAAAGTGGTTGTTCAATGAGATGGTTTCAAATAAAACTTAGCAGGTGGTGTGCGTGTTTGGGGTTATCTTAAGCGTTAAACAAAGTAGCTATATTTTGTATCTCAATTAAAAGTTCCGGAGAATCAGCCATTCAGGGGAAACCATAACCTGTATAGGACACATAGAAAGAGCACCAACGGTCGAAACTTAACAAAGATAGATCTATCAGTCACCTTAATCCATTTACACGTATCCCTGTTTAAATGAAATTACCGAACATGATAATTAATAAAAGAAGCCTGTCGAACAATAATTTACCGTCGAATATGTAGTTCGCATCGCCACTTTCTGACAGCATTATTGTCGCCAGTAGCTTGGCGTGGGTGTCTTGCAAGGCAAGCTGTATTTCGCAACGTCTGTACAATTCCAGAGTTGCCTATTAGTAGGGCCCGGTAGTTTTCGCGAAAAGATTTTTGCCCCACTTTGTTTCGGTGTCTTACGTGCACACCTGCAGCTCAACTTCATTGCTATTGACAGAGTGTTTTTGTGCAGAGTCGTTATTCATTTGACTGTGCCAATCAGTACACGGATAACTGTGACACATCACGTCTGTGATTTGCGGGTTTAACCTCAAGACGCTGGGTGTGCATCCAATCACTGACCACATAGCAGAGATGCAGGTGCGCACGTAAGGCACTGAAACAAAGTGCTGCAAAAATCTTTTCGCGAAAACTACCGGGCCCTATCTATGAGGATTATGGACTTTTTGCGAAAATAATTCTGTCACAAAATGTTTCAGTGCCTTACGTGCACATCTACAGCTCTGCTTCATGTTGATTGGCAGTATTTCTTTGTAACGTGACGTCTTCTATTTGACTACGCCAATCACTAAAAGGTTACTGGAACACAACGCATATGTGGTTTACCAGTGTAACGCAAAGAAACGTGACGGCTAGAACATTTAATCACTAAAGCCGCGATTTTATGGCGAAAAGATTTTTGCAACATTTGGTTTCGATGCGTCATGTGCACACCTGCAGCTCTGCTACATCGTCTGTGGTTGGATGATTTTACTCTCACTTGCTTTGGCAAATTATAGATGTACAGACTCTTATTCTGATTGGTGCAGTCAAATGAGAAACGTACCTGAACATAGACACGCTGCCAAAAACCTTGAAACAGAACTGCTGATGTGCACGTGAGTCACTGAAACAAAGTGGGGCAAAAATCTTTTCGCGACAAAATCGTGGCCCTATTAATCACTGACTCAGAAGCAGAACTGCACATATATACGTAAGTCACTGAAACAAACTGGTACCAAATTTTTGTGGCATCACACTCGTGCCTCGGCGCTACCGATAGTCAACTCATGGAATTGTACAGCTTACTTTGCAACATACCCACGCTACGCCATTGATTGTCGCTTGTTTCCATTGGTTGGAATTATGACTTAATTATTCTATTGTTAGCGACTGGAAAATTTCGCGAAATCAATGACCTGCAGGCTAGAATCCACTGTACTATGAATACTCAAGTCCCGTATATTCGTTCATTGTCTGCTGTTCCACTGAGTAGCAGCTAGTTGAATAATAGTCATGGCTTGAATATGCATAGTACAATGGATTCTAGCCTACAGGTAATTGAATTCGCGAAATTTTCCAGTCCCTTTTTATTGCGAACTGTTTTTACTAAACACGTGTTTCTGTGTACGCGAACAACTCTTACCGCATAGTTCTTAAGAGTGCATGGTAAATAAATAAACATTGAAAACATCAATTGATTTCTCCGCTTTTTTCAAAGCCAATATGGATAAAATACTTAATGACAATACAACTTAATGAGTAAATATTTATCCACAATTACTAATTCGTTACGCGTGATCTCTTGCGCCGCAGTTAAATGCACGAGGTTCCGGCGTCAGAGATTGTGCCTCAGAAGTTCGTAATACTGGAAACAATTTAGTTTAAAACGCTGGCTGAAACTATTGTCTAGGATTGCTATTGTTTAATTTTCGCAAATTGGCTTCAAGGAACCTACAGTTATAGATTAATGCTTTTAGCGTTGAATTATGTACCACGCCCACTTAACACTTAATTTTAAACTCTGACCCAAGCCTTACTTACACATCGGCAGCTTTGCTTCGTGTTTATTGGCAGCGTCTATTTGTTTATAGACACGTCTCTCATATGACTGCACCAATCACAATAAGGTTATTGTGACGTCATATGTATGTGATTTGCCAGTAGAAGCTCAGGACAAGTGACAGTTACAACATCCAATCACTGACCGTGAAGCAGATCTGCAGACATGTACATTAGGCATTGAAACCAATTGGTACAAAAATCTCGTTACCATATATTCGTGGCTCTGTGATACAAGAAAACATATTTTTAAAAAACGAGCCACGTTTGCCAGTAGGCAACACACACATAAATTAAACGCCAAAATTATATTTATACTCTCTGTTTGCGAATAGTTTTTCTTGTGTATTTTACATCCACTATTATAAGTAGAGACATGAACTTTTCGCGAAAAGAAATTTGCCTCACTTTGTGTCAGTAACTTGTGTGCACTTCTGCAGACTTGCTTCACGGTCAGAGATTGGATGTTTTGACATTATGTGTCGTGGGGTTTTACACGCAAATCACAGACGTGTGGTGTTACAGTAACCTTATTGTGATTGGTACAGTCAAATGAGAAACGTCACAGTTAAAAGGCACGCTGCCAATATCTATGAAGCAGAACTGCAGACGTGCACATAAGGCACTGGTACAAAGTGGGGCAAATTTCTTTTCGCGAAAAGTTCATGTCTCTAATTATAAGTTACGATTTGCTTTTGCACGGCAAATTTAGCTTATTTTTCCCTACTATAATTATTGTTTGGTCTCATCGTCGTGTCTATCTAATTATGTGCAGTCTACAATTTGCATGTCAAATAGTGAAACGGCCGTAAGGCTGAATTTTGCATGTGTTTAAATAAATGAATTTTCTTACAGCGCCAGAAGACGTATGGCGACCTACATTTTGTTCCGCGCGTGTTGGTTCTTCTTCTTCTTCTTCTCAGGTGGTGTTTGTATGACATCCTCCTGTCCTATTCAGCTTGGCGAAGTCAAATTGCAAAATGCATACTATGTTAAGTCATTTTCCAAAGTTATTACAATATTCGTACACAGTATTCTGATGAACCGGCTTTAAATCAATATATTGTAACACACGCTGTCATATGTAAACACTAAGTATTTCAGATGTACTTATTCTGACACAGCTTCAGAGTTGAAGCTTTCGATATTTTCTGAATACTAGAATGTAATGTATATGTAGATTGCTCGGCCGAAGATGAACGAAAACTTATAACACTTCTATGTTTTAAATATTCAGCTTCAACATTCTAAAATGGAAACTGTGATTATTCACAGTTTCCCAGTGATTTCCCTCAAATTCAAGTAGTTGAAACTAATTCACTGGGAATCTGTGGCAAACTACAGACTGCATCAACGAAATTAACTCACAGACTGAATCATAGATTTCCACTAATTGAAAAAGTAACCAAAAAATTAGTATAATTTTATATTAAACGTTATTCTGAATTTTTCCCAATTTTGTCATAAGCGCAGTAGAGCATTCATGTAATAGCAAGGAGATTCGAACCCAAAACCTTCGGCACGCCACGCTAACACACCAACTACTCTCCTAATGTAAACACTTAAACGTTAAGGTTGCGATAAATGTACCTTTTCGTTTTGTGTAAAAGTGAGTTAATTTTGAACCATTTTTTCTTATTAATTTACTTGCTGTTTATAGTAGAGTGTGAATTTGTAGAAGTAGCGTTACTTAATAGAGAAATCAAGAGCGAAACTGAATATTCTTAAAACTCTACTGCAATCTAACATTCAAGACATGTTATATTTGTTGATGACAAAAAATGACAGTAAATGTTAGACTGCAAATGTTTGCTGTGCTCTATGAACGTATAACATCGCTTAATGCTTCCATTAGTATCGTATCACAAACACGCACGCATTCTTACAAAGTTACACACATCATTTGACGTTGACCGAAATTTTGCCACTTGGTCATCTACTGTGTAGATGATGTACGCAGTCGACAGTGAAACATATGTCTGACGTTCCCCACAATCACAGTTGACAACTTCTTCTGTACAATGCAAGATTGCCAGGACAATCAGGATATAACCATTTCGTATGTTAATATATTCAGATACCTCCACGTCAGTCGTCTAAGCGGTAAATTTTAGATTCTCTTGTCTACAATTTCAATGTAACTTCTTCATGTGTGATTTAAAATTATTTTGGCATTTTTAAGAAACTCTTTTTGGACTTCAGTTTTGTGGGTGACTTTTGTGCCTATAAAATGGTTGAGTTATTTTTGTTCTACTTTCTTATTTCTCTAATTAGTTCATGTCTGTGTTCGAGCAGAATGTGGTGCTGTCCCTGCAATTCGGCAAAGCCAGTCAAACTAACTCTGTTTAAAGTGTATAATAAAAACGTAATTTTATTGTAGTTGGAGAAAATTTTTTTCAAGCATAAAGCTTTTTTGAAAACCTACAATCAACCTTACCGAAAATATTTCGCTGAATTATTCAATAGTAACAGAATTTGTGTTGTGGGTTACTGTACACTGTAAACAGAAATTTTCTTTCCAACAAAGCCACTTTGCGGTGGTTGATATCCAAATAAGATTTGTGTAGTGTAGGCAAAGAAAGTGTAGAGTCCAGAGAGCATTTAAACATCCTGTTAATATAGTTGTGCAGGTATGGTTGAGAATAGCTGGTGTATAAGGGAGTAGAGAGGTGAAGGTAGGCAAGGTCAGGAGGTCAGGACTCATGTCGTTGAACCCGGCAATGGCAGGTTGTGGTGCAGATAAGCTGGCCAGTGTCCCTCAGGCTAGAGTGTAGCAGGGAGAGGGACGTCAACATCTCTGGTCACGACTACGACGTGTGTTGCAAGTCACGGCGAGGCTAGGGAGATGATGGAAGGTTGGCGGGCGCTTGTCGCGGGGCGCAGTGAAGCAACCCAAGCCAGATACACCGCTTATCTCTACTAGAGTGCCGTTCAGAGGGGCTTACAGCTCCTGACTCCTCGACCCGTGTCGACACTACTTATATGCTTGCTTCAGTGGCGGTTGTCGCTCCCTGTGACCTTGGGCACGACCCGGGGATCATCTCTGCATTCACACCCGTCAACCCACCGCAGTAACCGCAGTAGTGTAACCTGTCACACGAACTAGCACGCTAACTTGTAAGGGACCCGAAAAATTCGCGTTTATCTTTTGAGCACATGGAAGACTCTGCGCCAATAACAAATTAGCAGCTAAACGCGTGTCCAATATGTGGTATCACTGTGTCAGCGACCAGCCGATGACCAGCTGTCGTCGCTTCAGTTAACATATTTTCTTGTTGGATAGTCTACACTTAAGTGAACCGGCGAATTTTTCCGGTCTCTAATAACAGGATGATCACTAGAGAACCGGAAATGTCTCAAGTTCAACGACCTGCAGTCTGGACTCCAGAGTCCTTCGAAAATTCTGTCCTCGTCTTCTTGTTCATTCGCTGCGGCTCCAATGAGCCGTCTGACAAGGTAATGCGGGAGTCCGTGAGTGTCTTCGTACACGTTTCTTACTGGTCCGGAGTTCTTAAGCATGAGCTTTATAAACGGTGGCCCAATCGTGAAGACGGCGTTCATAAATTTGAGTCAAAAAGCTAAATTTCCCTCGGATGAATTCGTGAAAATTCCGGGCCTCTAATGACCACGGTAAAGTAATCACTTTTGAAAACTATGGTTGTTATTTTTTCGTTTAACCAATTTGTATCTTTCCACCACTTGTGGAACTAAACACAACAGAGTTAGCAATAAACATACTGCTCAGAAGTTATAACTATAAGCACATATTACATACGATTCTGTCTCCAATATGCTCACACGTCGGCGACTAGCCAATACCTGGTTGTTCTGCTGTAATAAATTCTCTGTTACGTGCTGGGCAAAAAAAAAATTGGTTTGTACGGCTTCCCAAACTGCTAACTGCGTCTAATTTTCATATGTCAATTTAGGAGTAATCCAAAATATTGATTCACGAAAATAAAATATTGGATTTAGTTCGTTAAGGGGCATTCATCATATGACATGAACGTGTACTGATTCATGAACTTCACAACATGTCAGCAGGTGATCCAGCCAACCAGAGTCTTCCTTCTAGCGAACGTCCTGTAGGCAATTCGAGAAACTAGACAGGCTGCATTTGTGTGTATATGGCAGTTACGGCACAAAGTCGATGCTGCGCTAAGAGTACAGCTGACTTGCGTACTTAATACACAGAGATACTGTAAAATCTCGTGAAAAGTTGAATATGTGATGCGTATAACACTGAAAGTTGTATATCAACACTGGTTTATCGTTTATTTAAAACACTGTTTCTCTCGTTAACAGGCCCAGTTACAACCGCACAGCTTTGACACAAAACGGGTGTGATTTATACTAAAACTGTTCACACTTGTCACAAGTTGCACTATCAAATGGAGGGTCTGATGTCATAGTGAACTAAGTGTATTTGTTCTTCCTAAAGTGGGAAATTGTTTTCTTTTATCCCAAATTAGACGTATATATGACTAATAAACACGACCAAAGAATATAATAAGAAGTACTTTATATACAGCACATCAATACTGAATTTCATGGTTCATGCCTGAATTTTGAACTTATTTTTCCAAGCATTTAAGAAAAAAGGAATTGGTTCAGTATGGCATCAGACCCTCCATATAACAGTAGGAAAAATATACTACAGTTTGTTGGAGACCTGGTTGACTTCTAATATTTTCGCGATTTTCTAGTGCAGAAACCTCTCAACTGATTCGCAGGACTTAACCACTGTTCTTCTTAACTATGGGACTTGGTGTTAATACCATTTTATTTTTGGGAAGTACGACTCGAAGTCCAACTCGTGTGTCAATTTGTATGTTTGACGAAACTGGTTGATACTTTCCCACTTAATGGTTCTGAATAAGCGGATTTAATACATTTTCGGAGGCTCTTAAACCAAGTTTGTAACAAGCGTGATGAATTTTGTAACTTATAGTGGTGTAGTTTAAGTGAGTAGTTTTTTCGTAAATAAAGAAAATGTAATACACGTTACGTATAGATTCGTTCCTCTTCGGGAATGATCGCCACTCGGCACAATACATTTCAAGCGGAAGGTGGTAACCTAGGTGGACGTGTTTTGGACGACCGAAGGCTTGAAGGGCGGAGACGCTAAAGGTGAAACAGACACTCACACCTAACTGACGTGCTGTCTTCACGCTGATAGTTCGCCTCAGTGATAAGTATTTATTTTTTACCCTATCTCACTAGAGACTGGAAAATTTCGCTCCATGACTATTTGTGATCTTAACCAGACAACAGTTGCTCACTGACACAGTTATAAAGGCCTGAACTCGTTTCATTTTTATTATAGGATCAGCGAATTCCAGGCGGTGACAAATAAGTCAAAGGTCAATTGCGGAATCAAAAGAAAGTTACGGTTGTTGGAAATCTAGCTTGTGTCTCAGAGATAACGCGAATTTTTCAGGTCTCTACACTGCATCGTGTTATAATAAAACAAAAAATGTGATGTACCTTCTGTAAAAAGAGCCATGATTTCATGACGAAAAGATTATTGCATCAAGTGGTTTCGGTGTCTTATGCGCACAAGCGGTTTAACTCTCGCTTGTTTTGTGGTTCTACAGACAAATAACATACATATGGTGTCACAATCACCTTATTCTGATCGGTGCAGTCATGTGAGAGACCATGTCTGAACAAAGATACGCTGCCAATAACCATGCAGCAAAGCTGTCGATGCGCACGTAAGTCATTGAAACAAAATGCTGCAATAATCTTTTCGCGACAAAATCGTGCCTCTATTTATAAGACCTTGCCTCGTGGGATTCATTACTAAAAATTGTTTATTTAAGTCCTACATATTCCCGATTTTCGGCTGCGAGAAAATAAGTTCGAAATATTAAAGAGGGTCCTGAAACAAGTACGCATGCATTTAGGTCTAACGTTCCATAAATGCTATCCTTAATCAGTAGGTTTGGGTCGGTCCCCGAATTTTCGTATGTGTAAATCGTGCTGGACGGTGTCGCTGGTCATCGGTTTTCTCTGAGATCTCCCGTTTCCCAGCCCCTTCTCATTCCTGTGCTTCTCAATTGTAGGCCCTAATTCTATGTCGTCCTCCGGGACAAGCAGATGCCTACGGGCTTCCAGTCGTAAGCCTGTAGTTCGGGATTCGATACCCTGATCCTCGAGTACCTTCCCATTGTGTATGTATGTATGTATGCATGCATGCATGTATATATGTATGTATACATGCATAAATGCATGCGTACGTGTGTATACTGATTACCCAACATGCAAAATGTAAACATCATTTCATTCAAGCAATTCTGTTCTGTTTCCAAGGGAATATAATGCACGCGAATAACATCATTGATTATATTTCCCCGATCTGAAGAACAATTCTACTTACAGTACCAGAGGTTGTGAGGTTGTATGTGTATGCTTTGAAAATTCTTCAAGAAAATGTGTCAAAGTAGATCGCTTGCCATTTCTACCCGGGATTAGTTCAACTCAAAAATTTCACCGACATTTGCGTATTATTCGTCTTGGCAGTTATAAGCTGTGATAATAAACATTGTGTGAAAGTTATAAGTCGTGTCACGAGTGTAAGGATTTTTTTGGAACGATTACAGGTTACAAATTTTTCCACACAATCGGAACAGAGGTAACTTTGTACCGGAAAATCCAACTTTGTACCACAACCCAGTTTAATTGAACAGCGTCAAACATAATCCGCCTATGCGCCAGCCTCACAAAAAGTGTTTTAGCGCTATCGACAACAGAATGTAGGATTAAAACATATTTGGTAAATCTGTTTCAAACCTAAACATTATTGAATACATGAATAACAATTGGTTTATGCATAACACCAACCAATTCCCAAGTAAGGAGCAACTATTTCATGGTTACTGATATATCTATAATATAAAAATGAATCGCAAAATGTGTTGGTGAGCGCATAACTCAACAACGCCTGGACCAATTTGGCCAATTTTTTTTTTTTTTTTTTTTTTTTTTTTTTTTTTTTTTTTTTTTTTTT
>PNEQ01065799.1:7121-18939 GCA_003012365.1 Medauroidea extradentata | reverse complement strand
TTCAAAAACTAGAATCTATTCAAGATAAATATATCAATTACATCAACTCCAAATTTAATAGGTTCATCTTTTTAGAAAATCTTGAGGTCAGACGTAATAAATTGGATGCCATCTTTGCTCATAAAGTCTTAACAAATGTTCTTTCATGTCCGAAAATTTTATGTAATTTAGACATAAAAATACCAAATTTTAATTCTAGTCTCAAAGGTCAGTTAAAGTATTCTCAAAATAATAATAGCCTTCTCTATAGAGTAGTTGCTAACTACAACAAGTTTAGTAATAATCTTGATTATTGTAATCCAAATATTAAACTTTAATTACTTGTTTTATTTGTCTTACTATGCTTATTTTAACTTTGAATTTTGGCTGTGTCTCTTGAGTGTGTAGGGACACTGTCATGTCAGCTGTGATCTCTTTCCC
The DNA here is from genome assembly GCA_003012365.1 of Medauroidea extradentata. Lineage (NCBI taxonomy): Eukaryota > Metazoa > Arthropoda > Insecta > Phasmatodea > Phasmatidae > Medauroidea > Medauroidea extradentata. Next base: position 18,519 of record PNEQ01065799.1, on the reverse strand, counting down.
CCACCGCACAGTGCCCTGGGAGGCAGGCAATCCGCACCAGGGCCCCCTCCGGTGGGGGAATCCTCCAGCTGTTGAGTTCACCTACACATGTTTTCTTGCTTCTTGTTTTGTTCTGTGCCTCAGTTTCATTCATGGTTGTTTTTCCGTTTGGTATGTATTGTATGTTTGTTATTTTTTCTCATTTTTCAAATGGGGTTGCTTCACTGGGGTGGGACTGGCTGCGGGGGGGGGGGGGGGGGACCGAAAAGCAGTCCCGAGGGTCCTCTCCTCTGCCGTGAGCTCGACTCCATTCCCGGTGACAGTGCGCTCCCTTTGTCCAATGTTTCCTTGTTTTCTTTCTATGTTGGTTGTTGTTGTCTTAATTATCTTGTGTTAATTTTTATTTTTTATTATTTATGTTTATTTTTATGTTTTATGTTGTTTTATGTAGTTTTTATGTTGTTTTTATGTTGTTTTTTATGTATTTGTGTTCCCCTGACTGTTTGTTTATGGGGGTAAATTTCAAGGCCTTCGGGCTGTTTTTGCCCTCTGTAAATTTGTTGTAAATAAGTAAATAAATAAATAAATAAATAAATAAATAAATATTTACTGTACAATTAAAGCACAAACAAAATGTATAATACAGTATATAATAAAGAGGATATTATTGATTTCAGTTCACCATTGATGTCTTTTAGCATTAACCTTTCTGTTATTTGAACCAATAGTCGGTAGTGGGCTCCTTGCAATCGCGCAGGGCTACAGTCCACTGTGGCAATGGTGCATTTCACCAGACCTTGTTGTACACTTTTTAATTTGGACAAAAGGGCACATTAGATGCTTATATTAAAAAAATACACTAAACTTTCACACTGCTGGGTAAGCCAGGCCTTGCCAAATGGACAACGTCGCACTGTGGGAGGACGGCTAAATAAACACTTTGATTACAACAGCAGGCAGCCTTGGTTCTGCCCTAACACACTGGCAGCTTTTTGTTGGAGAACCATCATACTGGCTGTGTGGTGGCCTCTGTCATAAAATAGCTGGACTGCTATCAAAATTTATTAAACCATATGAAAAAAAATGTATAGGCTGGTATAGCAAAGTACTTCACACATACAGCAGGAAGATTCAAATTAAAAGATTCTATTAATGTCTATAATATCTTGCAGTGTATTAAAGCAGTTGTCTATTTGTGATGGAATATTATATGGTGAAGTCGCTGACCAAGGACTTAAACAATTTGGCGCAGGACCTCAATATGCTGGAAACTGCCAGTTGATTTTGATGAGAAGCTCTTTGTTTCCGGCAGCACATAACTGCTGAAGGACATAAATTACCACAGTGGATCAACTTCTGCCGGAACACACTTCCAATAGAAAAGTTCTATAGAATGTTATTTTCTGGGTCAACCCAAATATGTGGATAAATTCAGAAATGATAACAGACTGTCAGAACAGTGTGGTTAATGTTGGCCTGGTGCACTACTCTCTCCTCTCCGTGCTCATGTTTGATGCATTTAAAGAGTATATCACACTATGTGAAAACAGAGCGCGTTTAAGGAAAGACCCATTTTCTTTTTATTCCGAGTCACATTACATTGCAACTTCAACCTTTGGATGTCAGTACCTATAAGCCATTCAAGACGATTGGAGCACTACACCAACTGGCTAGTCAAAGGAGAAAAATTCATTCACTTACAGGTAAATTGAAACCACCCACATATTACCAACTTGCAGAATGGGTTTTAGTAGCTTGGAACTCTGCAGCAGTCCTCCAACATGCATTTGAGAAATGTTGCATCTGGAATGCTTTGGATGACTTTTAAGGATGGCCTTATCAGTTCGTGTTATCAGAAAATTAACAATGAGAAACATGACTGTGATGAAAATGCTGATGACCATGATGAGATTTGTAATGATGACTGACAAGCCAACAAATTGCCTAATAGAAAATGATACAGTGTAGTTGTTTTACCTGTGTTTTTGTTATCCTTTAGTTTGTCAACTGCTCATGGCTCCACATTGGGTGAAACAAAATGTTTAAAGATGTCTATTACTGTATTTGTTGTGCACGAGACTCAGACTTCGTGACATACGTGCCTACTGATAGGGGACTCTCGTCTGCCACACAGGCCTTGTGAATGGCTCCTCTGGTCTCTGGTGGATTTGAAACCATGTATTCAATCCAAATCAGTATCGATGGCTATCAGAGTTCTGCTTCCTCCTCCTTGGGTTTCTTGTCAGGGAGATAGCGAAGAGGATATCTTGGTCAGCTTTTGTCTCTTTAGGAACCACTCAATTCCATGCAGGAATGTAGGTCTAGCCTACTTTTCCCAAACAGCAACAGAAAACTGTACAGCTCAGCCAGTACACCAGCTTTATCTTAACTCTTTTCACAGAAAACTGGAACATTTCATTGCCAGGGCATCCTGTTCAGGAGTAACCCCCACCCCCTCCTCAAATTAATCAGTATGTCTTGAAACAAGTGGTGAGGCAGACAAGACATGAACTAGGAACACTGGCCCTAGCGTTGGCCCTAGTTCTGATACATTTCATTTCTTGCTTCCTATTCACTTCACAGTTCCAGCCCACAGTATTGAGTAATTTGATTCTCTACACTTCGCATGTTGCAGCACCTCAAAATCCTTCCCTCTGCCTTTTCGTTTGACTGCTTCCCACGAAGGCATTTTCAATCTTTTTTGCTGAGCTTTACAGTTCACCGCTGCTATTGACAACAGTGTTTGCCCACCAGCCAGTTGGTCTGAAAGTCTGTATTTGAATATTCCCAACAATTCCTCAATGGGGAGCCTCTCATCTGCCACCCGTGGGACACACTCAATATCAGATAGTTGCAGCCATATGGCTCCGGTGATCGTACCATCCCTAACTGGCCTCAGCACCTTCATTGCAAAGAAATGGCATTACATCCCGACACTCGGCGCTGCAGGAGAATGATGTTCATGCTATGAGAACCATGAAGAGAGGTGTCGAACCCTGATCTCCAGTGCCTTTTATAGCCGATCCAGACCTAAGGAAAAAAACCTTCAAACAAAATTGTTCTACCCACTTCCACAGATTAATATGCACTGATACCTATATGGCCAAACCATAGCACAATGCAGTGCGTATAGCGATACTACACTTTGGCCTTAAACCAAAGCCTGGTGAATCCCTCCTCTGTTCTCCTAGGTGCCATACTATTCGTCAAAATTAACATCTCCAGCCAAATGTTAGTTATGTGCGAGTTGATTACATACAGCTCTCAAACGTGTCGCAACATAGTGTTTTTAGTGTAATGAAGATTTATATTGTTCAGCCATATTTTCATGTCTTTTTACTTTGGTAAATTGAAATGTTACTGTAAAACTATGAAGAATTGTTGACGACATGATTTAAATGTTTTTGTAAATTGTATTATTACTTTGAATACATGTGAGCCTGATATTACTTTGTTGAATACATATGAGCCTTAATTGCCACAATGATTATTTTAATAAAAAGTGAAATATTTGTTTGTGTTGTGAATTGCCTTAGCACTTGGGCACCAGGAGAACAGTAGTGGAGTGAACTGTTATTGGTTTGTCTTATCTGATGTTTGTAGTATACCTGTAATACAGCTGTAAAAATATTTCAACAAAAAATTTCACTTTGGTAAAGGAAATAAATTATTTTTTGACTTCGAAAAAACTTTTTCCAATGTTTTGTAGCTTTAAAACCATGGCTCGTCTTATGTCCGGAGTCGTCCTTTATGCCAGCAAATAAGATATTAGAGGGCTTAGAGTTGTGACGTAACCTACTTATTTTTATGTTTTTTTTAATATGATTTTCAAGTATGCAAGATTTCCATTTTTTAGTATTGGCCACTATAAATAGTGCTAGGGGTAGAAAGTTGTGGCAAGTTAAAACTCCTTAAAAGGATATACTGTTCTGATAAGCTGCAAAATGCTGTACTTGTGTACTTTTCTTCTGAATCAGTAAATTAATGGCTGTTGATCAACCACTTTATTGCTGTAAATTAGCAGCCATACAGGCTCTTATCAATAGTGAAAACAAAATACAGTATACAAATGATCCTGGATATTAACAAAAGCAACCAGATGTTATTGCATCACTTTACAAAAAATATGCTACCTATATTATAAGACAATTTCATTTTTAAATTCGTTGACTAGTTTACTGGTAAACAGTGATGACAATCTCTGGAATAATGAAAATAATTACAGGATAAATATTACTAGGTGATAAAATACAGAATAATAATTTTACATAACACTGATGGTATTATGAGGTGGTCTTCTGTGTTAACATTATGACGTGGTTTTCTATGTTGAACACTGAATGAAGTAGAATATATTTTATCATTTTGAAGCATTCAAAACCAGTGAATCATATGGATGGAAAATTTAAATGTAGTAACATCAATGATTTCTACTAGCTTGGTTCCAGGATAGTGTTGCTGTCGGAGGACAACTTGTAGACAGTTTTAGTGAACTGGCTTTAGTTTCATGCCTATTTGAAGTGTAACTCAAAGGTTAGCAAACTGGCGACTAGCAGGCTAGGGAAGCCTCAACTTGAAGAATGGGAGAAATCAGCTGAAATACGTGTGGGATAGAATTTAATTCCTCTGAGATAATTTAAAAACACTGAAAATAAATATTCATATTCAAATAAAAAATACATTCGCCTCATGATAGTATTTTTTGGCTAAGATGAGGGTAGAGTAGCACTACAAAGGAACAATCACCTAGGTAAGCATAGCTAGCTAAGTTATACACTACATGTTAGTTAGAAAATTATGGTGGTACTTCTACATAGTTAAATGAAAATGAAAGTAGCACTGCCATGACACACTGGAACTAGATAGTTGTATATTTAATCATGTAACATTTGTTGCATGTCCAGGGGATTGTCTGGCATCCACAGAGATCTAACAGACAATGGCCACTGGTAACAGACATGCGCAATGGTGTCACCTCATGGTAATGGTACCAAACCTGCCAACAGATAGTGCACAGGTGTTTAAACTGCCAGTTTTGCCTCGTGGTGGCAGTACAAGGTCTAAAAAACTGGTCAGAACTAACTATGAAACTCATGAGAGAAGCAGAACACAGTGGCGTGACAGTGGCAGGGAAAATAGGCAAGAGTCATGGATAAATACAGCCTAGGTGTATGCTGACTCTTGTGCATCTATAATATAACAAGAATTAGTTAATGTCTCCAAGAAACTTTAAATAATTAATACAGTGAAGAAAATTAAAATATTAGAGAAATTACATTATAGTATTAATTTTTACCTCATAAATAATAAAATAATAACTAATGAATTTTAAGTAAAATGTTAGAAAATTACAAAGTTAAAAATAACAGCACAAAGAGTTGTTATTTTGAGGTGTTGAGTGCTGAGTCTGCCTCACTCTAGATTGCCTCAGGGTGGATTGGATTGTACATATTTTTAAATCTGCTCAGGTTTTCAATTTGGCAAAGATCACAAAAGCTCTTGCTTTCATCATCACTATTATCAAAAATTTGTCTCTTCTTCCTGCATTCAGGTAGGCTTAAGCAACACATGTTTTGTGCTTTTACATAAAATTATTTGAGCAGAGTTAGTGGAAAGGTTAACTTTCCTTCACCTTTCCTAATCATAGCACGGGAACATTACTCATATGAGCTATTATTACATGACACCAATGTAGCAGTGTAAAGTTTTATGTCAAGCAAACACTTCAGAGATCAGGAATGTAAAACTATAACAAAGTATGCAATAGTGAGATACTGGTACTTCATTTATTTCTAGGTTTGAGAGTACAGGTAAGCTGAGTGGGGGTCACCAAGCTGCCATCATGTGTCTAGCAGTGGGGCAAGTCAGCTCTGAAGAGGATCTGGTTATTACAGGCTCTAAAGACCACTACATTAAGGTAAAATGTCACCTTTTGTGTGCATAAATCTACTTCCTGTGGTAAATCTCACAAGAGTTAGACCTTTATTATTCTGGTATTACAAACATGTCAGCAGGATGTGCATTACTTGCTATCTTCTTGTGACTTGCACTGTGTACAAAAAGTGGAGTTGTGACATGTAGTAAGTCCATAAGAACATTGTTTTTAATGCTTGCGGATATGAGGCTGGGGAAACAAAAACTGTGATGATTGGAGGTAACCCCACCAGGATTTGAACATTGATTGTAATGATGGAAGGCCAGTGGTCTGACCTATGTACCTCCATAGCTGCCTGTTTTTTTCAATAGTGATACAGTAAGTCCACCAATACCATTACCTCATTTAGTTTCAATATTGCGTCATTAGTACTGTACTTCATACTCAGATTAAGTTTTCACCAGGGTTAGCGGGAGAGCTCGCGAACAATGGTTGTCTAATGTCCATGGTGCCTTTCCATGATTTACTAGCGTGGGGTACAGTGAGACACCTTCTCAGGGCGTGAATTCGTCAGTGTAGCTCTAACCCTAAAGGTGACTGTGGCGGCTGACACAATTTTAGTTCTTAAAAATAGACGTGTGGGATCTGCATCTATACAATAAAAAGTCTTTAACTGCCTTGTCTGGTCTTGAACCACAGTCTCACACACCAAGTCTCATGACACCTCTTTCGTCTTGCTGCCAGGCACACCACTTCCTTTTCTGTTGACGGCTCATCTCAGAGATGGGCATTATATGTACATAAGAAAAGTGTGAAAGTATAAAGATAATGTTTTGAATAATGATAATAAATCCCTTGTGTCCGGAACAAAACCATGTAAATATAATGTTGGTGCAGCAAGTGACAATGTTCAGAGGTGGCCCATGGAATTACATAGCAAACACAAACAAAACATGCTTAACTTGAAAACATTGAAATCCTGATGAAAAATAACATAGGTTAAGAGTAAACCTATTACTTCACAGTTTGAAACGGAACTAAGATCAGCAAGTGGAAATATACGTTGCATAGTGTAAACATATTAGTTGCACAAAGGTTGTCACTCTATCTTGGCGCAGTATGTGACTATAGATGTGACAGGAGCCGCATGGGGCTCCAAAATGTTAAGGCGAAGCCCTGAACAACTTCAGCTTAGTAGATCGTGGATTTGTTTACCATTGTATGAAAACTTGATACATTTGCTCAATTTCATGACTTGTCTCCTTGTTATATACCATCTATCTTGCTCGGTCCTTCTTGCACGGTCTGTCACATTATGTCCACCTTTGTTCTGTGTACAGTACCTCACGTTCACAATTGATACTGCAAGATAATTTTGCGGTGTTCCTGTACTAAAGACTAATTTTTTTTTATCGTAAGTTTTTTTAGGAACTAGGTATTTTTCAACATGTGAGAACGTATGAATTAGTCTGGAACAAAAAAATTCAGTATGGCATTTGTTTCAGGGCTCTTTTAGCTTAACAACAAAAATATTGTAAGGAACACCAAATAATCCTGAATTTGTTCTTGAAATCAAAACTTGGTCAAAATTACATTCATGAACTTATATCTAGGTAGTTTAAGGATTTAATTTATTTATATGTATATTTTCTTGTCAATTATTCATGTATGCCAAAAGGCATTTAAGAAAAATCTCGGTTATCCTGGGTAGACTAATATTTCAATTTGAGTCATTCAAATATAATCAGATTGAAGTTTGCTTACATCAAAAACTGAAAAGAGCTTCTTGCATGTATGATTTTGATCAGTTGAACTGTTCGCTTGAGCGAGAAAATTTGGCTAACTCGAGCAGGTTACTTTTTGTAAATGTATAAAGGCTACCTGCACACACTAAATTGTACTTAATGTTACTTTGTTTGCACTTACTCAGGTCTGTGGAATAACCATACTCGGCTGCATCTGGATATTTTCTCAACATGGGAAAGATAAAACCTACTACATAACAGGATCTAATCAGTCCTAGCTGCTACAAACTTTTAACACCTACATAACTGCTGTCGTTCTTGTACTTCCCAAACCTCTGTAAATTCACCAAACAAAATCATTGCAGAAATGGCTAAACAGCCAAAAACTAAAAATTATCAATTTATAACTTTTTTTTTTTACAGCTGAAGCTCACTACACAAACTTGATAGCATCAATTGCCTTTAGAGGCTGGTTGGATTGGAAATGTAGGTGTTAGTGGTATGGTAGGAGTCAATTTGGAATACATCATTTACAAACATATTAAAGTAAAACGAAGGAGGAAGCTTAATACATAACGTAGGCATGCATGTATGTTACACATACTTTTGAGACTACTTGCTACACAGTACTTATGGAATTTAAAATACAGTTGCAATTAGTACATAATATTTCCATGATGCATGCTAATAGTATGCTTTAGGTTTTCTAAATTATTATGTTTGGATAATAGGTGTTATAGAAACATTATATTTTAATATATATTCTGTTAGATTTCTTCTGAGTACCTACTATCTTCACAGATAACTTTTTAAGTATAGTATTAAAAGGAATAATATTGGACATGTCTTGTGGGATTTCATTGAAGTTTTTAAAAGCAGTGAACGTTGAAGGTAAATGTTTTGAAACCAAACTTTTTAGATTTAACAGATCTAGTGTTCAGATTTTTTTTCTTGTAAAGTGTTTATGGATCATTTTCTGGCTGTAGTATTCATTTCACTTTTTACTGTTCTTTTATTTTCTTGACCAATATAATTGAAGTGAGCATAATTCTGAAGCCATAGTGATGGGGTGGTTAGTGGATCTTAATGTAAGAGTCCTTTGAGTGTGTTAATAAACGCAGGCTGTAGAGCATTTTGACAGCTCCATTTTGCAAAAATTTTGTTGCTTCAATTTGTTTGCATTACATTATGAACATATAATGTTTAGATAAGCCAGGCGATTATGTATCACTGAGAATAAAAATTTCTTTCTGAATATATGTTGTATTTTATGCCTGATTAGCTTGAATACACTGATAACAGGGGCTACTTTGCTAGATATTTTGCAGTGTTTATGCCATTTAAGGAATATGTTTATTACTAATCTTAAAAAGGCTATGGTCTGAACCTGTATAATTTCAACATTATTGTTACTGTAGTATTCTAGTAGGTGTTACTGTGCTGTTAGGTTTGCAGATTATTATGAATTTGGTTTTATTAATTAGCATTTTGTTTGTGGACAAAATATCCTGCTGCAAATTATCCGTTATGCGAGTAATATCTCGTACTCTTAAACTGCAGTTTGAAAGATCATTGATGTACACTAAGAACAGAAGGGGGGCTATAATTGATCCTTGCGGAACTCCACTAAATGCAGTGCCTTTAACCGTTATTTCATAAATATATTGGTAAACACAATACAGCCCCAAAGCAATTCTAAGAGATGCTCCCCAAATGCTTACTTCTCAAAACTACCCTTCTAACACCCACACCTAATGCCAGTCAATATAACTCTTATTCCTAACACCAACTAGCTGCTAAGAAGTTAAAAGCACTTGCTGAGAACTGAAAAACTAAACAGAATGTAACGAAAGATTTATAACCGGTAAACTTTTCGAAGCATTGCTGACAAAACAAGTCCACGCATCTCACAAAATAAAAATAACAAAGATAGATTTGTTATAATTGTGCATTCTATGTATTATTAAACTGTTGCATATTATGCCTTAGTTGAGTGAGGTTCCATCTGCAATTTCATTTACTGCTGTCTATTGCTTCCTGTTATCTTGCTCTAATTTTATAATGGTTTTCATAATATTCTTTGTGTAGCTTGTGCTTAAAGTCGGTTACTTTCTCTACACAGTGTGTATTCTTCTCTGAGATGGTAGTTAATACTTCTTTGTTTCTTTATTTTACTGTGCAGTGTGTCTCGCCTGTGTATTAGTTTTAAAAGTTCTTCCATTACCCATGATTTCAGTGAGTATTTGACCTATTGCTGTTTGTGCATTTTATTATGTTTCTCATTATACTTCATTATTGGATAGGGGGAATTAATACTTATTCATCTGCTTACCTTTAATGTGAGTAAGTAACAGACTGTGTTCGTGTTCACTTTTGAACTGTCTATATGGTTTGTAGTTACATATGTATAATTTTGTGGAGTTTGTTAAAAAAAATGGTTAACGTAGTTTTTGTTTCTGTGGTTCTCATTGAATTGTTGCATAATATCCAGTCATATGTTAGCAGGCATTGGTACAGTTTATATAGGTTATCCAATTTCAGAACATCAATATTAAAATTACCAATAATTATGTTATTTTTCCCATTAATGTCTAGGTATACTTCAAAAGATTTAAGGAATACCTAGCTGTGCAGTTGTGGTGGGTTGTATGACACACAATTTTTATTTTATGTTTCAAGTTCTGTCTTTATTAGCTGATGGCTTTCCTCAGTTTTATATCAAATATTAAATTTCAACTCATTGTTTATAAAAAATGCACAATCACACCAGACTTTTTTAAGCTTGCAAATATGCACTATACTTCATGAATTACAAAATTTTGATTGATTTAGATTTGACCCATGTTTCCAATAAAAAGACAATATCTACGTAGCCTAGGCAAAGTAGCATCAAATTCATCAGATTTATTTTCAATAAATCTATCATGTAAAATAGAGCACTGTTAAATGTGTATTGTCTGGGAGAGTCTGCATTGTGTTAGGTATAGTTTGTGTTCATCATACCTTTGTTCCTTAATTATTATGGCATGTGTTGGAGCTTGTGGGGGGTTATCATTGTTGCATTAGTCTTCATACATGTGTAGTGTTGCTTTTTCCCTTTGCAGAAGCCTCTAGATCCTCAATTAATAGTATTCTGATTATCTTCGCATTTTCATTGCCCCGAATATAGACATCAAAATTCTTGGTCCATATACCGGTACATATAGACACACACGTGCACGCGTGCGAACACACGTGCACGCGTGCGAACACACACACACTTTGTCTCTCTCTCTGTCTGTCTCTCTGTCTGTATCTGTCTGCCTCTGTCTCTCTGTCTCTTTCTCTCTCTGTCTCTTTCTTTCTCTCTCTGTCTCTTTCTCTCTCTCTCTGTCTCTTTCTCTCTCTCTGTCTCTTTCTCTCTCTCTCTGTCTCTTTCTCTCTCTCTCTGTCTCTTTCTCTCTCTCTGTCTCTTTCTCTCTCTCTCTGTCTCTCTCTCTTTCTCTGCCTCTCTCTGTCTCTCTGTCTGTCTCTCTGTCTGTCTGTCTGTCTGTCTGTCTGTCTCTCTCTGTCTCTCTCTCTGTCTCTCTGTCTGTCTCTCTCTCTGTCTGTCTGTCTCTCTTTGTCTGTCTGTCTGTCTCTCTTTGTCTGTCTGTCTGTCTCTCTTTGTCTCTCTTTGTCTCTCTGTCTGTCTGTCTCTCTTTGTCTGTCTGTCTGTCTCTCTTTGTCTGTCTCTCTTTGTCTCTCTGTCTGTCTGTCTCTCTCTCTGTCTCTCTCTCTGTCTCTCTCTCTGTCTCTCTCTCTGTCTCTCTCTCTCTCT
>PNEQ01065798.1:0-10237 GCA_003012365.1 Medauroidea extradentata | reverse complement strand
CGACTATATAAATAAAAGCACGTGGCAATGTTGATGTTTACATGTAGCGGAAAGATATAAACTAGCAGAAAATAGAAATTAATCCGGGCTTTTTTTAGTGCTCACTTTATTCCGAATCACCTATATATTTACAGCTTTGCATTTGACGTTATATTTTATTATATTTTCAACAATGAAGTAAAGACACATTAAATTATTTCCAGTTGTACTGTTTATGTCTTGTGTTAAAATATTTAAATGTTTATTGCTAGTTTAAACACAAACAGTAGTTACTTTATGGTATTTTACTGTGAAATTAATTTTATTTGGTATCTCTAAAGTCATTTTTATCGTACAATGGTTTATGATGCATTCCTATCAAATTTTCTTAACAATTATTTAAATTACTGTCAGTTTTTTTATCTATGTAGTAACTGTACCATAAACCAGGGTGACTTTGGACCTGTGAGGGTGGTTTTTATGTTTTTTATGTTCGTACTATGGGCGAAAGGCGGGGAGAATGAGCCAAACTACGTCAGTTGGAGTGAGTGAGAGATTTTGGTCAGGGCTCAATATTGAGGTCTTAAGCACTGGTGAGGGGTGACATGAGGTGAAAATAGAGTTGTGCCCAAATGAAGGGTGTAGGAAATATGATCCCAGAGAAAACTCACCAACCAGTGGCATCTTCTGGTTCGATTCCCACATGCGAAAATCCAGGGACCGACCCCGCCAGGAATAGAACCCGGATTGCCTTGGTTTGAGGCGAATGGTCTGACCATTCGACTACTGTGGCCCTCATGTCTGCTGAAGGCCACTGAATCTGTTATCTGATGAAATCAAATGGTATACCGTGTTGTTGGCAAGGTTTTATATCACAAGTGTGATGTTTCCAGTTAAATTAGAAACAGTTCAGACTCGACAAGCTGCGTATATAAAGTGAGTCACGTGGAATGTTCGCAGAAATGCTCACTCTGGTGACTGTGTTGTTTATGTACAGGGCCACACCAGAGATGGTGTCTCTAGTGAAGCGCAACTCTGCGGGCAAGGCTCTGGATATTGCACGCACAGCACGTGACATGCTCGGAGGGAATGGAATCTCAGACGAGTATCATGTTATCCGACACGTCATGAATCTCGAATCTGTCAATACTTACGAAGGTAAATATGCTATGTTTTAGACTACATGTGTTTAACGGCGCGTAAGTACTTCTGAAAGTAGGTATAAGATGGTGTTCTTGCCTGTCTAGTTTTATCACAGTTCATGTTATTTAGTTGTTATTTATGAGTAACAGGTATTGAGTTATTAGTGTATCATCCTTAAGAATATTTACTGCACCGATACCTACACCACTTGCAACTTTGCTACTTGAAATCCTTAAGGTAGGCTGCGACATTTGAGTTTCTTTCGATATTTATAAGCAGTTTCACATTCAGGAGACAAGAACTTCCTCATTGACTGGGTAAGCTCTTGAAGAAGCTTGGTAGTTGTAGTAAACACATGTACAAATATAATATTATAAACACACAAACGTAAACTCACTTGAATCTTAACAGTTGGTTTTGGTCAGTCCCTCATATTTTAGTCTCTGTGGGTTTTTTTTCTGTTCCATGTGTCGACATCACATGTATCTGCTGCTAAAAATGATTAAAATTCTTGGAGATTAGTTTTAGATTGCCTGCAGTAATTTTTATAAAACAGAATCTAGATATTTTAGCTGTCCATTAAACATCTTTCCTGTAATTACAGTATCATCTAGATATATGTACTTGGTAAACATCTAAGGGTGAACTATTCTCCCTCGTGCACTGAAATGTGATAGGAGCATTACAAAGGACAACAGATTTAACTTTAATTTTCCTTCTACCCTACCCCAGGACACAATTTCATGTGTTCATAAAATGTCTTTCCTTTAATGACAATATTGTTTAAATGTACGTGGTAAACATCCAGTGGTGGAATTTTCTTCCTCAAGCACTGAAATATGATGGGAACATTGCAAACTGTAAAAGGTATTGACGCCCTTCTCTGCGGCTATTGGGTTTACTGATTGTGTAATTGCTTTAGAGCAATGTGAGTCTAAAGAAGGTGCTTAAGATATAGAGCATGAGTATTGGGTAATCCTTTTCCAGTTAGAGCTAATCTTGACCCAGTGAGTGACTACAGAGTAAGCCAACAGGAAAGCCCTAGTAATGATAGTACAGAGAAGGTGAATCTTCACATACATTAAGGGGGAAAGGCATAGGTCACTCGCCTTAGATTGACTATCACAGGTGTGCAAGTAGGTTTCATTAAAGGAGAAGACCATGTAAATTAGGTTTCAAAGAATGTGTATATTCACAACAGAACACGACACTTGATACAAGTTATACATCTGCATGGACATAGTACACAGGATTGATGATCAAGGTTTGGGTCTGTCCCAATTTTATACAAAGCTCAACAATGGTTCGACACAAGATACAATAAGGTTTGCGACGTGAGATACAAAGGCTTAAGCTACCATGAGACATAGGAATTAGACAAGGTGCTGCGGGCCATTTCGACATGAGATTCAACAAGACATACTCTTCAGTACTAGACTAGGCGCTTGGGGCTATTTCAACATGAGATACAAGAAGGCCTACTCTTCACTAACTTGACAAGTCACTTTGGGCCATTTCAACATATATAAGACACAAAACATGGCACTTCAGGCCAAGACATACTGGAACAAGTATTGAATTACTAGATGAGGACTGAGACCTTGCTAGTAGCAGTGAGTACTTGGCAATCAACTCTTTGACCCCGAGGAGAGCTATAACATCTACATAACTTCCAACTCTTGTACTGCTAGCTACTCTACTATGGCGCTGCATGCCCCTCTCAAATAACTGACAAAGTTCGTACTGGTAAGGCTTTATGGTCATCAACTCCTTGATCCTGAGAAACTTGAAATCATTAATGTAACTACTGAAATATCTAGACTGATTGAGTGTATCCACACTACAAAGTTTAACTTAGTTACATTGCCACGTCTGTGGGTTAACAACTAGTCACACGGGCTTTGGCTTCCCCTTAGAGTCGTCCTGACACTCAGGTAGGAATGGTGACAAGAAGTTTTGGTAGGGGTGAAGAATTCTCCATCAGACGAATTTGAGGAAAGGTATCACAGAGGGCACCTCACGGACATCAACCCTCTGTGACGGACTGTTGTGTGTGGGGCTGGGGCACCTTGCGGACATCAACCCTCTGTGACGGACTGTTGTGTATGGGGCTGGGGCACCTTGCGGACATCAACCCCAGCGTGTAAGTTAGGAAGGTAGGTTGGGTAAGGGTAATCTGTTGGCACCTTGCGGACGTCAACCAACAGATCGGTAGGGAGAGAGTGGTACCTCACGGACATCAACCGCTCAGGAGGAGTGTCAGGATGACCCAGCGGCTAGGCCGAGTTCCTGACGACTGAAGAACTTGGGCAGGTTGCCCTCCTTTTATACTGGCCAGAAGGGCTGAAAGTACCATTAGGTGGGCGGCGCAAAATAACCGACGAGAACTCGTGACTGTCTGGTGCTACAAGTGTGCCACCCTCACACTCTAAAATTACTTCCTCGGGTCAAAACTACTCTGCCACACAAAATAAATATCCCGACTGGAATAAATAATACGCGTGTTGCCGTTAAACACTAAAAGTAAGGTACAAAAACACTTGAATGAATATTAAATATATTTCAAGGCACAAGGAACAAATACAATATATAATTACATGCGTATTTTCCCGTATTCATTTGTGAATGCACTTTACAAAGTCCGTGCACGGGATTGGTAATACTGGTTAGGCGCTCGGCCGTATTTGTAAACGAACACTCGTGGAAGGTTAACAAAGTTGTGTGATGCAATTTATACAATGAAAATACACATTGGATAAACACTGGAATATATTAACGTAAGTAATTATGGGTTTAAAAATAAAGACTGTGACTTAACAATCTTACAAGCTAAACTTAACGGCAACACGGTAATCGGCAATGTGCGGGTGCATGCTAAGACTTTAAGGTTAAGATAGCAAGTATAAAAAATTGTGGGCGAGCGTTAAAGATTTTACAGCTTGACGCGACTGACATGCGTCAGTATAATGTTAAAGTTCCTACTACTCCACCCCTGGAGACCTATCCTTATTCTCGTTGGCTAGTGCACACTTCATGTCCAAGGTTTAGAAACGCATGGCTCTTACCAGACTATGCAAGGTGTCATATACAGTAGAGCCCCTATTTTACGAGGCCTCACGGTGCCCGAGAATGACCTCGTAAAAATCACTGACCTCGTAAAATCGTATCCGAGCAATTTTGACCCCCCAAAACCCCAAAAATTGCATCGAAATAGCAGTTTTCTTGTTAGCTGTATCATCTTTTATCTTAAAAATAACACATTTCTAAAATGAAATACATAGTATGTATTTGTTTTGATGAATATACGGCTTCCGAAACACGTACACCCTAGACGGGGTGTGCGAACACCCCTTTCCCCCACCGCCAAAAGGAAATACGGCCGCGAGTCGCCTTGATGAGTATTTTTGCAGAAGCTTCTTAGGGGAAAATCAGACATATACTAATGAAATATTTGAGTAGAACCTTGTTAATTCGAAATGCTATATACTAAATCGAAGCCATCATTCGGTCCCGAATGTAAGGATAGGATTTTGTATGCTTTGAAGTTCGGTTAATTCTAAATTCCCTGAGTTATGTAATTCGAAGCATATACGTACTTAAAACATACACAAAGTTACGCTCATTATTCGTCAATATGTTGAGAAAAGTGCCCCATAAAATTTCAGAATCATAAATATTGCAAGTAACGTGTGCAGCGCATCAAATGTTGGCTACTCGTCAGCGAAAATATGGCAACAGTGTGCGTGCCAAGTGGTCCGCTAGCCCTGGTGACGCAACTCAGCACGGCATGGAGTTACTCCTTACCGTATTTACTCGTGTACAGTCCCCCTTTTTTTGCCCAAAATTTATGTTAAAAATTAGGAGGGGGGGGGCTATACACGGGACAAACTAGGTACCATCACTGCCAAAAAAATGTGTAAGCACTCAAATTACCGACATATTTGTTTTATATGCCGATTATTACTGTGAACTTTCACAAAAATGCAAACAATAATAGTAAGCCGTAATAGAAATGCTTACATCAACTAATTAACGTGTCTCGGTAGACAGGGGCTGCCACTGCGCAGTTGCTGACCACTTTTTATGTAGTGTGTGTGTGAGTGGTAAAAAAAAGGAGGTGCAACGCTCTTTACTATGCTCGCGCATATTAAATTTGAAGTCCAAATTTTGGGTTCCGAGCACTTTCAATTAAGGAGGTTTTACTGTAACTTATGTTAATAAAGATGGTAACATATGTTAATAAAAATGGTAACGATATTTGCAGACGAAGAAAAATGTACATTGTAAGGCCGTGCTTATTTATGTACTTATAAATATTTATGCTTTACTTAGTGTGTGTATTACACTACAATGATATGAGAACAGCTGTATCAGGGTTTCAAATTAATATAGCATACTTTCACATAAATAATTACTTCGTCCCTCCAGACACAACTCTATAACAACTTCTTACACACGCACCATGTTACGTCGCTCGCCAGGTCAAAAGTGTTGTAGTACACGGGCGGTGGCAGAGAATGTGTGTGGGTGCATGCATGTCTAGGCAAGCTGCCGGCCAGAGTGGGTGGCTGGTATCGATCGTGCGTACTGCGCAGGGAGCAACACACTTTGGAGGGGGGAGGGGAGAAAGTCTGCCAGCCACCCCTCCTACACCAATCGCTTAGCCACGTGACAAGAGGCGCCTGGGAGGCGGAGTACAGTTAATCACAGACAGCACGGAACGGTAGGAGGCAGATGCTGCCACACCGCATTTTCTTACGTCGCATCATACAGCCCGTGCCCGTCACCAGCAGTATCATATGTCTATTACACATAGACATATGATATCTTTATGCTATGCAATGAAATATATATTTTTTAAATTCTATATAAATGGGTACACACAGAAATCAAAGAGCAGTAATATCACAAAACTTATCCAAAAGCCGAAACACCACGTGCACACAATACCCGAACAAACAATGACCCGCGACAGTCAGCATTCGAACCGGATGTTCATGCGGCGTTGCCAACTCGCTGGCTTGCGACGTTGCCAGCTCGCTGTCTGGCATCGTAACTAGCCATTTGCACAGTCGGGAACTTATAATGTGCGTTTGTATTGATAAACAACAAATTTCATTCCGTAATCGGGGAAAAGGGTTTTTCTTGGACTTTGGGTGGTATTATAGCGGTGGTTAATACGGTGTGGAGGAATAGGGAGGGAGGTTTAAGCTCCTGTCTTTGTTCTACACTCGTAGCACTGGCGCTCGTTTCAAAGTTACACTACTGCCACAGTTTTTGACCGATTGTTGCAATTTTTTTTGTTTTTCATCTTGCAACATTCCTGTTACAAACAACAACACTACAAATTATATTCTTATCATTGTGAACCCGTAAACGTATTTTTAAAGTGAGTTTTATTGCAATTTCACCCATTTTTTTGGAGATTTTTAAAATTTTTTTTTCAATAAATTTTTGACGGTTCCTCAAAATGGCTTCGTAAAATCGATGCCTCGTAAAATCCAGTATTCGTAAAATCGGGACTCTACTGTACTATGGACAAGGCGTATGAGTCTTTCTTTGCCGCTTTATTTAACTGTTTGACAGTTTTCTACACAAAATCTTGTAGAGCCACCTTTGGTTGTTTAATGAACGCAATAGGGAGCGACCATGGGCTAATAGATGGTTCTGTTACATCTAGATTCTTAATTTTATCTCATCTGTTGCCAGTGGCAGTCGCCTCAGGGGGCTACTTAATTGGCAGTGCTTTACCAGTGTCGACATGGTGACATGAAGCACTAAATGATGTGGCTCACAGTAAAAAGCAGCCATATTTTTCTGCAGTAGTTTAGCTACAGCCCTCTCCTTGGCTAGTCAAAGTTTTCTTTGGTGCTGGTGCACTTCAGGAGCTTCTCTAGTGTTTCTGGCATCACTATTTTATTATTTTGTATTAGCGAGACTCTTTGGTCTCAGTGGTAAACTGGGGTTACTTGCCTACAAACTCTGATCATTTCACTTTGTATCAATCTGATCTCTTTATCAGTCAAGTTAACAGTTATTAATTACTGATAATTGTCAGACCCCACTCGAGAGGCAGAAAACATCCATAAGCCCCATTTGGAAAGAAGGGATCCAGAAAAACCTGAGCCCCAACCGGGTGGCCACTTATGGTTACCCATAGAAGAAAGTGAGAGCAATTACCAAACTTGTTGTTAAACCATTCTACTTCAAGGACATTAAATATTGGCATACTTGCTATGCAGTCTTGTAAATAATTTAAAAGGAGACCTCGAGGGTTGGGTCTAGATCACTTACAGAAATTCCTGTAGACAACTATGAGTACAACTAAAGGATTTTCGGAAATGAAAAATTAGTGACATGCAAAGAGACAGAAACGAACAATACATTCTGACAACCAATTCATATCAGGAGGATAAAATTTAAATTCTTCAGTATTGTCATAGCTCACTTTTAAGGCTGAGGAATAAAACATGAGAATGAACAAAACTTACACTAAAGCATGATGAGCAGCTTTAGTTGGACTAATGGTTCAATATTATGGCAAATAACTAAAGACAAACAGGGAAAAGTGAAGTGAAAATTTATGTCATCACCAAACAAAACTTAAAGGACAGGGAGTCCGAAACAAAATTTTGATAGGAAACTATTTAACACAAATTAAACTTACAACTCCTTCCACCACCTCAACTTAAGCTGGATGGACAGTCAACACTAAAACTGAAAAATTTGTCATTGCTGGAGAAGTTAATGAGCCATGCATGGATTCAGTGTTTGTTGACTAGCCAAGGCTGGGGTTCATGTGCGGATCCGGAGGAGGAGGGGTAGAAAAAAGGAAAACAGGAAAGGGGGAAGGGAACATAGAAGAAGGTAAAGCATGCTAAGGTCGCACCAAAACTCATTGAACAGGAGGTTCAAAAAACATTAAGATGAGTTAATGCCGTTGAAGTTCCAAAAAATTACATTATAATAGCTTATACAGTAAAACCTCTTTATAACGACCCCTCACGGTTCCCGAGATTAGGGTCGTTATAGAGAGGTGGTCGTTATAAGATTTCGGAACAATTTGGAACCTCTACATGTCAAAATAGGCAGTTTTCGCATTAAGACCATGTTCAGTCATCTTAAGCAATAATAAATCTTACATTTAAACTAAGCTATAAACAACATTTATGACCAGGCGTCTTTTTAAGAAAAGGCGATAGTGTATTCTGCTCTCGGGGCTATTTCTTTTATGCCGTGAACGCTTAGAAAGTCACGGGCTGTGAGGTTACGTTCCGTGTCGCCGCTTGCTTGTTATCGGCCGGCCCGGCCGGGAGGATAGACCATGATGTAGGGGCAGGGGGGAGGTGAGTGCCGAAGATGGCTGCACGCGCATGCGCCGATCAATACCACAGCCACAGCAGCAGCTGTCCTCTTCAGCGCGTCAGTTTGCTCTGCCTTGAGACCGACAGAAAGATAATCGCGGGCGTGCACTGTGACGTAACGTTATCGCTCAGTTAAAATATTAAACTTACATGTCAATGCGTAAAATATTTCGTTCAGGACAAAGAAAATGTAGCGACATGGCCTCCACTCTACTAAAAGTGTACTGTTAATTAATTAGTTAACAGCATAGTCGTAGCTGTTGTACGAGCAAACGTTTAAATTTATTAAAGAGTACACAAGAGAGAAAAAATCATGAAAAAACTACAAGTACACTAGTGAGAAATTTACCAGATATAATATCCAACAAACGTAATAAATTAGGCAGATCATTTGTTTACTATTATCATTGCGTTGACGGGACACTAAACCAAACACACAATAAAAGAAAGTCTGACACATTAAAGGGCCGAACAACTGTTTCCCCAAGTCCTCCGCTTACAGGCAAGTTTTGTGCTCTAAGTTGGCCGAACCATTCCAGCACAGCTTCCTCCAAATTGGCGTGCATCTTACGCCTTAGTTTTTTTACGTTTGCATTGCGTCCTTCCTTCTGCACTGAATTTATGATCTCGTCCATCATTTTTAAGATTGTAAACAATGTTGATTTCGGGATGCCGAATTCCCGCGCAATCTCTGACTTCGGCTTCTGTGTCGATTCCACTTCCTTGATTATTTCATACTTCTTCAGAAACGACAAGCCGACTCGCTTTCCATTCATTATGGAAATATTGAAAGTCCGTATGAAGTTTTAAAAAATGTATGGGTCGTCAACAATCGTTTACAAAATCAAACCTAATAATCGTAACCAAATCGAAAGCCAAAAGAACTGCGTAGGTCAATATTCGTTCACAAATTCAAACCAAATAAATTATAAATTGAAATCGTGAAAATAAGCGTAATAAATCGTCATAAATCGTAAAAAACAAAGAGAAATCCAAAAGTCGCGCAATAAAGTTGTTACAATAGAGCACTGTGACGCGTCCTGCGTCTGCTGTGTGTTTATCTATTGCTGTTGTAGTCACTGTAGTGGGTGTTGAGGTTATGTGGCTTGGCGTGCTCCGGATAGCTCAGTTTAAGTTACTTTCAGGGTTAACTAACCATCGTGATTTCACCAATAACAACTCACTTACTCAGTCAACTGTTGATTTATATTTACTGTAACTTTGACAGATGTTTACAAAAGGCGGTTATTTACCAAGCACAAATAAACCCGTCAGCTGTCCAGCGTTACCATGTCGGACCGTGAGTTAAACAAAAAAAAACAGGGTAATGATGAAACACTTATTCGTACCAACTGCCCTACAACTAACGACCGCCTCGGGCCAGCGCCCGGCACCAACTGCTCTACCACTAACGACCGCCTCGGACCAGCGCCCGGCACCAACTGTCCTACAACCAACGACCGCCTCGGGCCAGCGCCCGGCACACACTGTTCTACCACCAACGACCGCCTTGGGCCAGCGCCCGGCACACACTGTTCCCTCATGGCAACGAACATGGTAACAAATAGCGCACCACGGCGGAGTGATACAACAGTATCCAAAATTTAACAAAACCAGCAAAATTACACTTAAAACAGATCACAAAGGATTCCAAAATTTCCGTTTATAGGTTTTACATTGAAAGAAAATTCTTTATCCACACAAATATAATAATTAGGGACAAAAGGTGCGCAACAGCGGAACTACTTTCG
>PNEQ01065791.1:0-29050 GCA_003012365.1 Medauroidea extradentata | reverse complement strand
AATGTGAACAAGTAAATGAACCATTTTATGTAAATGAATGTAAATAGTGACAAGAAATTAAGCAATGATTTAATAAATACGGTTCTGGCCGGAATTGTTGTCCTCGAGAGGCGGGGCCATCGGGTGTAAGCTGACTCCTGATTGGCCCAAAAGGAACCGGAGCTTGCTGGCCAAGTGACGGGGGGTTTTGGCGCAAATCCGGAAGAGAAGCGAGCCGGCGTCGGTCCGGGACGGACGTGGTCAAGCGAGGAGGTCGTCGGCGAATCGCGGCGACGGTAGGGCAGAGTGCCACCGTCAGGCGTCGAAGCTAGGCGTCGAGACGCTCAGTATTGTGGGCCGAGGCGCCATCATTGTCGTGGTTTTGGGCGTCGGGGCGCCATTAAAAGTTCTCCGAGTCATAAAGTACGTCGGGCCGAGACACCTCTGGGTAGTAAGTGGAGAGAGACAGTGATTGCGCGGCATTTAATATTCCAATTAGTTGCCGGGGCTCCGTGCGCGCGACCGTATTGCTTAAGAGCCATACCGACGAATCGACATAAGCATCGGCCCGCCCCGAGAGGACAGCAACGACGTGCTACCCGGACAAAAAGACTTGCAACTCTTTCATTATCTAGTTTCATAGTACCCAGAACTTGCACACAGCAACAATAGACGACTAAACACCCGCAGAAACAGTTAATAAATAATAAATAAATATATTTAAAAAAATAAAACACAACGAACGTCGTAACCGAGCACAGAGTCTAAATATTATCATAATAAATAATTGCACTTATGAAGGCATACTAAAATCATTATTAGAAATGCACTTATGGGCACAGACTGACACCACTTTGGAGGATCAGAAGAGACGAAGTTACAAAGGTATCCTTGAAGCTCGCATCAAATGCCGTATCGCCTCAACGAGACAAGCGCTGAACTAGCCTGCGTGGTTCCCGCCGACCAAATTTTACTATAGGACTTTAAACGATGACCATATATTTCATTAGTGGAAAGTTTGTATTAAGGGCTTGTTCCCCGAGTTTTTTTTTTCAGACTGGTGCCAATAACTCAAATATTTTTTAACCAAAAGTTTTGAAAAAAATTTAAGTCAATGTGCAATCACACGATGCACAATACTGTGGGCGCGTTTTTTAAAATAATGTACCATTCGCCAGCAAAAAATAATTTCCTTCATTTTTGCTTATTTTCACCACGACGAAAAACGTGGTACTTTGGGTAATGAAATCTAAAAAACCGTTCAGTATAATTCTACAAAAAAATTCAGCTACAAATTATATATAACATATAAGTGTCAAAACTGTGCGGCGAAATTTTGATATGAGTATTAGGTAGCAATAAAAAAAATATTTTCGAAATCACTGCAAAACTCGGTAACAAGGCCTTAAAGTTCAGCGCACGTCTATATCTGAGTTTCGCGTACATCCAGGTAGTACATTTTGAAGTACGGCAGTCTGAAAAGGCCGTTTTTTAACTATGTTGAAGGGATTTAAAACAACGTTTTTAATTATCGTGGTATGAAATTCCGTCCTTGTTCGAAGAGTGTTTTCTCTTCGTGCATTGGCACGGCATAATGGTGGCATGTAAAATAGTTTCGTAAAAAAACTTATTTTATTGTACATTACAACTAGTGACAGGAAAATTTCGTGAATTCAATGAACCGCATGCTAGAATATATTATACTGTGTATGCTCAAGCTACGTCTATTCGTTTATTCGTTTATTGTCTGCTGTTCCACTGAATAACAACTAACAGACAAATGGTCGGTGCTTGAATGTTTATAGGATAGTTGGTTCTAACTTGCAGGTCACTGAAATCGCGAAATTTTCCTGTCCGTAATACAACGCATTGGAAGCACACGGTAGGCGGGGCCCTTAAGAAACACCGACATTGTTGATCCAAGGCAATCACGAGATATAGCATTGTACAACAATAACACTGTCACAGCCGGTGCTTGCTGTCATTATTAATAACCGTTACATCTAAGCAGCTTATAGTGCAACATAAAAAAAAAGACATAACTTACCAAACCATATTTAAACTAGGGTCTAGGTGTGTTTTATTTCTAGTACCGTATATTATTTTTCATTTGTTCTGGGAGTTATCTTCTCGTATACGCCTTGCTAATATATTTAATTAATTTAGTAATAGGTCAATTCTATCGTATCAAAGGGTTTTTAGTTATTTTGAAAATTGTAAATAAAAGCATTGTATGTACTAGGTGTATGTGCATTTGTGCTGGTTAGATGTGTGAGAGGGCCTATATGACCCAAATCTTGCCAGTTAAAATAAAACATAAATATAAGAGTGTCGCCCCCTTGTGACAAGAGCTGCCACCGCCACAGGTCCGAGTAGGCGACGCCCCCTTCCCCTCGCCGTACAATTTCCCCTCGCCCGTACTAAGGTTAACTATACTACAGGTTAGAAATATCAGTGTTAAAAGTTTCTTACAGGGAAAATTTCTGCCGCTTGAGCACTGCTATCGGTATGATGTGTAAACTGACCAACCACGGAGCTTTCCTTAATTTTGATCATTTAAAACGCGAATTTGTTTATTTTCACTTCAAAATTAAGTTAAATGACTTATGTCACTTCCAAGCCTGTTTAAATTTAATGTTTCTACGGTGTCGAATGTTTCTGGTTCCTTAGCGATTGCAGCAAAACTAGCGGCAGAAATGTTCCCCGTGCCCAACTGTCACATAAGAAAACACATTTTCTTTCTAGGCTGTAGTATAATTAATCTTAACCCATACCCAAGACCACGTCGCCGTCGATGCAGGCAACTGCACTTGTAGCTCGCCGCACGACCTGAACGGTATTCACGAGGCAGAACCTGTTCCCAGCCTGTCTCTGTGTGCGTTGTGTTGCGTGGCGAGGCTTAGCGTCTGGTCCGAGTAGCGTGCGTGTACGTCCCTTTAGACAGCGCACGCTACTGACACTCGTACAGTTCCTCCAACTTCCCGCTGTAAATTCACACTTGACTAATGCCGTTATTTTAAGGGTGTTTACTTGGCCGGCCAAAACGCATAATTTTATGTTTGTACGACATAGTTTTAGTTTTATAGACTTCACTTGTGACATTTTCCACCTGCGAAAATTTTGTACCTCTCGTAGTCTTCCCGCAACGGTGTGTTAAAGTCAAAATTTTACAAGTTACGGGAACATACCAATAACGAAAACCATCTGACTTACACGAACGAAATAATTTACATTGAGATTAGATGTTATGGGCAATATGCCAAAAATTTAAAATAACATAACAAAGCCCCTTTGAATTAAAAAAAAAAGTGCTGTAAAATATGGAAACTTTCAATATTTTTAAATTAAAAAAAATACAAACGTATGTTATTGTGTATTTTTAAATAATTTAACATATGTCGCATTATTTCTAATTTCAGTGTAAATGATTTCATTCGAGCAAGTCAGTGGTTTTTGTTATTTGTATATTCCCGTAACTTGCAAATTTTGACTTTGAGGTAAAGCTATGGGAAGACTATGAGAGCTACAAAAATGATATAACTATAAAATGTAGTTCCAAGTAACGGCAATAAAACGAATACTATCTCGTACAAATACAAAAGTATGCATTTTTGCCACGTGAACGCCTTTAAGGGGTATTGATCCTTACCACCTTGGATTTATCTGTTTCTTCTCAATAACTTCTGTTCCAGTCGATGTATCAAAATTTTTGTCACGACAAGGCATAGATACAAACTTAATCGATTTTCCGTAATTGCTGGAACTATAACATATTCATTATTTTGCAACGGGAAACAGCTGAAAAGTCAAAATTGCTTTATTTACGTGAGCGACTATACAGAGGTCGCAACATTAACAGAAACAATGCCATATGGATTCCAAAAAGTGAATGAAACAATAAACTATGCCTTGTCAGCGTGAAGAAAGTAAAACAATGTGTATATTCCCTGATTTATAAGAAAAACCGTAAAACCGATCTGACAAGGATCAATCCCCCTTAATGGCGCCACTTACTTGCACGTTGGTGACTCAGAAGCTACGGAGCTATCCTTGAAGCGCGTATCAAACATCGTATCGCTACAAGAAGCCAAAACAGTTACGTGTGTTGCATTTTGGTGTTAAGAGCGATCAGGTAAGGGAAAGAAATCTGCTGCTGTTATATTTCGTAGGCAAAAAAAGTAATGTTTCATGTCTTCATTGTGTGAAATATGTGGTCAAACAACAATTATTGTTTATGCAGATAAACCTAGCGAACTAACATGAAAATACGGTCACATATATTACTTATTTACGTATGTGTATCATAGTGTATGTCACTGACGATTTGCAGCTGCTTGGTAATGATAATAAAACGAACACATTTGCTCACAAAATGTTAAATAAATGACAAAGCTAGCATAAATGTATTAGACATTGTTAGCACAACAGTGGTTTCCACGCACAAACAGTGGGTGATGTCGATACTCGCATAATTGTGTTTGAAAATGCAATCTTGTTGTTAAGTTCGCATTGGATTGCAAAATTTTGTTCTCCAACCAACGTAGACTAAGATAAACACAGCATATTTGTCACTGGATAAATCATTTCTGCTTTATTGCTCTTCAAAATTCGTGTAAAATACATTGCTTTTTATGGCGCAAACAATGTTTATGAGCAACAGTGACCACATGCATAATCCTTCGTACAACAAGGGCTCATGTACACTACACTGACATCAAATGTTTGCCTGCGCAGTATACGGCATAGCCACACCCTAAAACGTTCAACTTTTTGCTAAAATGTCGTGAAATGCCACCATTGATGTATGGGAAATAATTTCAACATATGTACTTTCCCAACACTTCTTACATTGGTGAGGTAAATTTACAAATAACACTGTACAGTGTATAATTATTCCTAGTGTAGGTTAAATAACTTGCATGATTTTCATTCCCGCGCTGATATACGCTGTCCACTGAAAAGTGGGCGCTTTTGAACACTGTCTTGACAATAATAATAATATTAAAAATAATAATTATTAATGAATTTACTATGACGTCATGCGTAGCTTTAGAGCACAGCGTAACATTTTCTTTAAACCAAAGGCATGCCCAATCGGGTGCAGGAACTGACGAGAGTGGGGGGTACGAAGTAAGAAAAAAATTGCAGTGAATGTGAGTTAGCTGAAAGGGAAGCAGCTCGACTAGTTTAAAGCAAGAAATTTCCGCGAGCACCATAAATATACAGTTTGTTTGTTTTGTGATGTTTATAAGGGCGTAGTGTTCACATTCTGTAGCCTATAATACTGAATTGTTTGCAGGAATAGGATGTTAAGTTTCTTACACAATATGTATTACTTTAATAACATTTTAATTATATTCGGTAAACAGTTAACTAAGATAATCGAAAATAAAATATTTATATAAGATTCACAATTGTTCTTGCAGCAGGAAAGTATAATTATACGAATGAAATAGTAGAAAATATTTTTTTTACATTCAAATGTTGGCAATGTCCTCTAATCATCAGATATCTGTAGTTGATCACCACCTTAAAAAGGTTGAGAATACATTCTCAAACTCTTGTTTATTACTTACACTTGCACGTTTATATAAAAATTGGCCGAAAGATATGAATTAGCGTAAATGTGAAGAGATATCCCGTGAAATTATTCTACTGTTGTTAACCTATTATAGTCAAATTCGCACTTAAGCGAGACTCAATTCCTTAACAGATCTCATGTCTGTTTTCTGTAACCGATTTTGTATCCATGTATGTTACATTTCAGCACCCCTCAGAGCGGTATAGGTTTATGCATCTAGACTTTCTGCCCAAAAGCCGTTCCAGGAATGTATTAGAACGTACACTATTCTTGATGTCATACTTTTCAATTTACAAGCAGAAATTTTTGAACAAACTATCAATACATTTTCCTAGGTATTAATAATGGCAATTCTTATATTGGTTAAAAATATTTTAGTTGCGTATAAAGGCGATTAGAATTAATGTGTTTTTTTTTTTTACAGCGTGTTAGACGTAAAACAAATCTTTGTCGTGCTGGGTCACATTTGACAAAACTTGTACTTTATCAAAGTTCTTTTGGAAACTTGGCTGTCAGAAATTCATAAAATTCACAAGAAACTAGTTGGAAATAGTAGGATATACCGGAATTGTTTGGAATTACATACAAATTACAGAAGAAGTTATGTACTAGTAGATGTCTGAAAAATGTATTGTCAATTGTACACTAATAATAATTATAAAAGTTATAACTAATTATTTTTTGCACGTTGACTTATGAAAATATTTCAGGCCTAACGTCACCACATAGGGTATTCTAACGTAAATATGAACGCAAAATGAGATACAGATTTCTAGCATTCACTCTACGGGCACATTCTGAGTATATAATACGATAGACGACTGAACAGTTTTTAACACGTGGAATCATCTCTGAAAATAGCAGTTTAGATCTAGGACATTTAAATCATTTTATTGTATCCTAATATGTAATTTATAATATTAAGTCATATGCATTACTATGTAAATATATTATAATCTTTTCGTATGTTCTTTGTGTGAAAATGGAGTAAAATTTTAGGACGTATTATTGTAACTGGTTGCGGCAGCTAATAAGTTTGTATTACAGGATATACGTATTTTTTTTTTAAATTGGAGTTAATGTTAATGTTATGGCAAGGTATAAATGAATAAATATCGTATGGTGAGGATAGGCCCTACCCGAGGGCCGAGCATCGCGACCTGAACTGCATATTTACGACTCGGCGCTCGTAGGCTCGTAGAGATCTGCTTGCCTCGTAGATGACATGACATAAGGTCCTACAGTAGAGAAGCACCAGAATGAGAAGGGCGAGGGAAACCAGAGATCCCTGAGAAAACCTGTCGACCAGTGGCATTGTCCGACCCGACTCCCACGTGCGAAAATCGAGGGCCCGGACCCGCTGGGGATCGAACCCGGATCGTCTTCGTGGAAGTCAAGTGGTCTGACTACTTGGTTTTTATTATTTTTTATATAAAATGTTTGACGCAGTGAATGGCAAGGCTTAACCGACCTGCCACTGTGCTAAACACAAATTTACATCCAGCTGGGCCTGAGAATCGAACTCAGTACTTCTCTACCGTAAGCCGGTGCGAAGCCAACTACACTACGGAGGTCAGTCCCACTCGCAGCCCTATGATTGAAAGTTGAAAGGATATTTCCCCACCAGTCAATCAAGCGTGATTCCCCAATTTACCTATTGTCGTCATGTACCACTATTCGGATTACTTGGCAAACACGTGCGTACGTCTGGCCTGTAAGTGTTGCGTCTATCATTTTATCTTTCTCATTCTTCTAACTGTTGATTATTTTCAAACCAGTTTTTGAGTTGTTGCTGAGTAGGTACGTCCACGCAAGAAAGTTCTATCACTGCATCCTAGGTCCGTAAAGTTTTGCATTTTATGTTGAATAGCGGAACTTAAAAGATTCCAACGTCTTGAATAAAATTACTAAGTAGCTTTGTGGGTTTATAAAACATTTATGGGAGACATCGTTTCAACTGCTGGATTACATTTTGAAGCCGTGCAATACATAATAAAACATGGTTTCTGGTTTTATATATTTTTTCTACAAAGTTTATTTTGCAAAACGTTAACATTTTTTAAATTAGAATAATTAACGTCTTAAATAATTAAATTATAAGGCGTGATGTACACTTTACTTCCTATTTTGTAACGTTAACAACAATTATTTTTCTATAAAATCTACAGGTGACTTACTGAAAAATAATGGCAAGTAAAATTCAATTCCGGAGTAAATATTTACGACTTGTTTTATTCGTAAAAAAATATGACGACGTTAAATTTATATGGACGATGTTGTAGGAAGACATCTTGTAGGACGTGATTTGAACGTGAATAAAATTAAAAACTTGTTTCTTTGATGGAGACGCTAAACGTCGAGAAGTTTTAAATATGCTGCACAACTCATAAACTCGCTCGTTTACGAAGGCAGTTATTCGAAGTGGAGTTTTTCCCTCTTCGCGAGTAGACACGTCACCGCACGTTGCAACTTGCTGCAGGCGTCACGACTGCCGTGAACACCTAATAAAGTAAGAATTAAGATCGTGAGTCGATCCTCCATAAAACTCAAATTAAAGAGCACATGCCCCAAGCCCCAAGCGTGAGGGTTGGAATTTTCCTTGGCAACAACGGGCACGGTGTACTGTCAACGAAATGCAAATAAGAGCCCGTGATTATCACGAAAAGGTCCCTGCATCAACTTGTTGCAATACCTCAATAACGTGCACATCTGCAGTTCTGCTTCATTGCTATTGGCAGCGTGTGTTTGTGGAAAAGCGTTCTCGTTTGACTGTATTAGCGTCAAGTGTGGATACTTTGATTGCAGGGGTAACATTGACCTATTCAACATATTTGTTTTCTGACAATTTAACGTATAAATAGGGCCACAATTTTGTCGTGAAAAGATTTTTGCCCCACTTTGTTTCAGTGACTCACGTGCACATCGGCAGTTCTGTTTCAAGGTTATTGGCAGCGTGTCTTTGTTCAGACACGACGTTTCTCATTTGACTGCACCAATCAGAATAAGATTATTGTGAGTCTGTACGTCTATAATTTGCCAAGGCAAATGAGAGTAAAATCATCCAACCACAGACGATGTAGCAGAGCTGCAGGTGTGCACATGAAGCATCGATAGAGATGGTGGTATATCGCGAAAATGTTTTGTGCCAACATAGCCTTGAAAACACTGACACAAAGTAGCTGTCTATAGACCAATAACGTGCATCAAACATTAAAATAGCGGTATTCTTATTGGCTTAGTCAAATAGGGCAGTAGCTTCACGTACAAGGAAAAGCCAGTAATATTTTGATAAGCTGAACGTACGTTGAAGCCTAGCAAATAGTCAAGTTTTCCCGCGATAAACCATCATCTCTAAGCATCGAAACCAAATGTTGCAAAAATCTTTTCGCCATAAAATCGCGGCTGTACGTATAAATTGATACATATAGTTAGTTAAGTATTTAAACCTTGAAGTTTGATCCATTCAGATAACATTTGCAATTTCTTCACCAAGTGGCACCGAATGAAATATTTCGAGTCGGTCAGTGTTACCCCTGCAGTCAAAGTATTCACATTTGACGGTACCAGTCAGATAAAAGTTGCTGCGACACTACACGTCTCTGATATTAAGACACGTAAGAGTTAAAATCATCTAATCACTGACTGCACTGTAAGAAATTGTTTGGACATGCACGACACGGGCGTATAAGAGAGCTGCGAACATGCAAATGCCGAAGAAATTTCCATGTGTTAATAGTACGTATCCCAGTTAATCAAACGCAAAAATGTAATGTTAACGGAAAATACCACATTTGTATCGAAATGATTCAACGTTATACAATACAATTCTCATATCACGTATAGTTTAATTACTTCCATCTCATGTATAGTAAATTTACCGGGCACATAAATAAGTAAACAAACATTTACTGCGTTGAATAAAGTACATTTTGAGGAACACCATACCGAAGGTGCACCAAATTTCAGAAACACTCTGTTTACATGCATATTTAAAAAATTAAAAATAACACGTAAATAATTAAACAAAAATTTGCTACGTTGAACAAAGTATATTTTAGTGAACACTATACCGTATGTACTCAAAATGTCTGTCGCCAACTTTGATACACTCCCGTGTCTGGGCAAGAGTTCACGAACAAAATAATATTACATGTTATCCATGTACTTACCACCCAGCCTTGTTAATACGTATTCATTTTCGTCATGAGTATACGACCAGTGTTTATTTCAGGCACCCCCTCCCCCTCTCCCAGAGCTATTTATCACCTATCGCCTCGCTACCCGCAATGTTCTAAATAACAGTAACAATAGTTGGAAAACTATTATAAATTGTAGAGTATTTAAATTTTAAAATTAGACTTTGTTGCTTTGTATATGCGAAATGATGTAATATTAAATATCTTTAATAGGCAATTATTCGTCTGTGCTCTCCTACCCCTCCCAAGATAAAAACGTCTGAAAGAAAGTGTGAATGCGACTTGGCTTGGCTGCTCGTGTAGAAATTTTGCGCTACGCTTCGTCCTCTAGTGGAAATAATAAGAAGGCGGAGCCATGCGTAGACCAGTGTCGCTGCACTGCGATGGCGACACAGAAGAGCTGAGAATACAGAAGTGACGCACGGCAATCTTCTCGCGAGCCAGTGCGATGTGGTTGAACTGGTCGAACATGCCTGAACTTGGCTCGACGAATAGGAAATGCTAACGTTCCACAGCAAGTAACTGGCCAATCGGACACGAGGCCTGTGGCTGGAGACTCGTGCAGCCGACTGTCGGCCGAGTGCGGTTTTACCAACGTCAACCCTGTCACGCAATTTCGCTTCTGTATGCCTGCGTGTTCTACGATGGCAATAAGTAGTTAAGACCACATACTGAAAGAAAAAATTTCTAGTAAATGGCCACTGCCAATTTATTTTGTGGTTAACGCACAAAACTACTTTTTGGTGACTACAGTGTTTAAGTGGTGACAACACAATGTTTTTTTTGTGATGAGCATAAAAGATATCTGCCAGGGTAAATTCTAACAAAACATGTTGTAGTTGCCAATAAGTATTCTTTCAGTGCAAATTCCTATTTACATTATTTTTGCAATTTTTTTTTCATTATAAAAGGGGGCAGATATCGTGAAACCTCCTCATAGAGTTGTTGAAAATCGTTTTTACCACCCTATGTAGCCCAATTTTTTTTTCGTATCAAAAAGTATATAATTTTGGTTAATTATTGATTTTATGATGATTTCTATAAGTCGATAAATATTTAAAATTATAATTTTTGTTTTATTTGAAAAAAAAAAAATTAGGTTACAGAGTAAAAACAGTTTACGATAAATCTACTTGACGGTTTACGTTATCTGCTCAGCGTAAACTGGTACCAATGGCCTTAACGAGGCTGACTGATCGCACATAATTTTTCGTCTCCAAAGCCTAAAAGTACAAAAACAAGTAATTGAATTGACGTGCAGTCTTATCGCCGATAACTGGCCTCTAGGAAACATTCAAGTTGTGATCCTACAATTTTATGGCGTGTTATTAAAGTCAGAATCGCGTGGGTGTGCCTGACGGGAAGGACGGGGGAGGGGACCTATCCCCCCTTCCAATTATTTAGAGAGGATTGTCCTCCTTCCCCAAGAATATAGTTGTAGATTTTTAATTAAAATAATTAATAATATAGTTAAAATATTAATCTTTCTACCAGTGGTATTCAATATTTGTATAACTGCCCATTTTGCTCTTTGACATCGAAATTTCCGCGGAGGAGCACCCCCGAGAACATACTTAAACAGGTGTTCGGCATATCGGTCACTGGACATACTCAGCCCCCTCCCTCTTTTTCAACATTTACTGTCGCGCACGCCTATGAGAGGTACAATTCGTAAGTAGACAGGTCTCACTCTTGTTGAGTAGTTTTCGAATAAACTTCTGTCTACCAAAGTTCTTCACACCTTTTGGCTTGGCGCGACCTGGGCAGATGGCAGAGATCGTTGCGTACTTGCGAGACACAGAAGCAAGGGAGCGATAAGGGTAGCAGAGACACGAGCCTGAATCGATTCACCGCCGCTACGAGTGAGTGAGTGAGAGATTTCTGTCAGCGCTCAACATCGAGGTCTTCAGCGCTGGTGAGGGGTAGCATGAGGTGAGAATGAAATGACGGGGAAACGGGAGATCCCTGAGAAAACCCGCCGACCAATGGCATCGTCCGGCACTATTCCCACATGCGAAAATCCGGGGACATACTCCGCCAGGAAACGAACCCGGATCGCCCTGGTGGGAGGCGAGAGGTCTGTCCCCTCGACCAACGCGGACCCCGCCGCTACGAAACAGGTACTGAACGGACACGCGGACTTTATAAAGTACACACACTGACAAACTGGACCCTTTTATATGGGCATTCGATGAAAACTTACTGTAAATCCAAGTAACGGAATACTAAAAAATAAACCAATAATAGAAACCAGTATTAACAGTTTCTAACAAATACGTAGTGATGTACGTACTATTTCGCCGTGAGATTTGATGTGTGTCCATGTAATATGATTGGTTTAAATTTAATAGCAAATATAAATACAAGTTAGTACTGTAGTTTCACCTGTATTTAGTTTGAATGTTTTGATATACGTCAACGTGAAAAATGCAGTTTGTTGTTACTGTGTGTTGGAGAGCCTCCAAATGATGTGTCCTGACTCTTCTGAAGGATTTCATTACGTTTGCAAATACTTAAAAACCACGTTTTGTAATTTCGCCAAGTAGGTATAACGCATGCTTGAAAAAAAAAACTCTGCAACGCGTTTCAAATGCCGGGCAGGCGCATCCGTTAGAGACACGCCTTTTTCGTACGTCAAGAGCGCATTTTACAGACTGTGCACTACAAAAATTAGTTTTACTTTTACAAAAAAAAAAGTAATACTATGGATAATTATTGTAAGTGAAAAGTGATTGAAGAGGTTTTGGTTAGCACTTAACATCTAGGTCTTTAGAACTGGTGAAAGGTGACATTAGGTGAGTGTGAAGTGGCGCAGGAATAAGTGGCAAGGGGAGCGGGAGGACCCCGAGGAAACCCGTCGACTACTGACATCGTTCGGGCACGATTCCCACATAGGAAGGTTCGGGTCAACCCACCGGGAATCGATCCTGGGCTGCCTTGGCAAGAGGCGAGTGCTCCAGCCCTAAATAGTAATATAATATTTACAATCAATTCTTGGAAATATTCATATACAAAAATATGTGTATACAACTACTGTGTTTTGTATGTTTACATTGTTTGCAATGCCACAAAAGTTATTGGTGAAATGTTTCTAAGGAAATTTGTTTTAAAAGTTTACTTAAAATGTGATACATATTGTTCATAAACATTCAATTTGTTATCGTGTGTATTTGAAAAAAAAATCCTTCTTAGAAGATATGCAACATTCTTATTGTAATAGCGGGCTGAGAAATTGTTTCACATCAGTATACAAATTACACATTATACAGTATGTAGTTGGATCGCACCACCGTGCTAGACGATAGAAAAGTGGGTCAGTTACACAGTCTCAGACAACTCCAGCCCAGACTTTCACAACGAATCTCAGCAATACATCATAACAATGAATGGCTGTGTCATTGTTGTGAGAAGTGCATGATCCTTTTCCCAGCTGTGAAACTGTTCTTGCGCTCTGCTGTAGCCATTTTTCCCGCAAGTGATTTCTTTGGCACAAGGATTCCTTATACAGCAGTCAAAAACTTGAAATCTGTAAGGTGGTATTTAATTTATGTATGTATTGTACGCAGTAGTGTGGTCATGTTAAGGACATAACGTTTGTTTAAATTTGCAGGATTCTGGAAGTCAATGTAGTTAAAACAAAAAAAAATTGATTTTACCCAGTTTTTTTGGGGGTTACTTTACTTATTTTTTTTCTTTTTCATACTGTATTGGCTTTCATTAAGCTATTATTTGTGTGCCACATCCTCTTAGCTTTCAAATTATTTTATTTAGTTGCAAGTGTTGTAAAGTTAGGAATTTTTGGATGAATAAATACATTTAATTCCTGTTTTATATCATATCAAGTAGAACCTATGAAATGTGTCTGTAATCATCTAAGACAAAGTTTAATCGTTAGCTGACAGACTCCGCTTGTAGTAACGAGTCGTGTTTGTATCAATAATGTATATAATGTATCGTATTGTGTGATTGGATGTAGTTTTTTGGACATACTCCATTGCAATGCAGAAATCTGTCAAAGAAAATTAAAGAGCATAGAAAAAAATAGTCATGGTATGTTTTAGTCAACATGATACGTGCAAAACATAAAATTCCATGATTGGAATCGGGTCACATAAAACAAGAGACAACCAAATAAGAAAAATAAAAAGAAAAAAGCCGAATACCACCGAGGCAGACGACACAGGTTTGAGGCCTGCTTGACAAAAGGACAAACAGATAAAATGTAAGAACCACAGAACTACGACACAACGATGAAACGAAACCAAGGTCATGCACAGTAGTTTTACAGACACAGATAGATAAACAAAAAGACAAACAGAACTACAAAAATACGACACGATGAAAAGACGAAACAAAACACATTAGTTGTCCAGGCAAGAACAGAGAAGTGACGTTTCGGGGACGGGAATCTGTTCCCGTCATCAAGCCAAAACTCACAAGGTCCGATAATACGAGTGCGATTGATGAAGGGGGCTAGAAAAGCATGGGTATACATCAGCAGTCTCAAGCAGTCGTTTTTAGCAATTTTAGAAGCCCTGAAATAATTTGTCTAACGAGCTTGCTGAATTTTTAAAATTACAAAAGCGTAGTTTCAAGTGTGTGTTCTTTTCGTAGGTTAACGTAATATGATGTGCCACAGGAAACCAGGCTGCCGTTAACTCCGAAAATACCATCTGAATTCATAAAATGCTAAACGAGAAGCATGCATTGGCCTTTGCTTCATGCTATCAATAAATAAAATTGTAGGGTCAGCGCTTGAAGTCCCACAGGGGTAGAGACATGCAAAATTCGCGTTATCATTTCGTAGCAGACCAAACTTCACTTTCCTATACATAACAGAGCGTAATATGCGATTCAATTGGCCAGGAACTTTTATGTGTTGTTATTTACGTGTGTTACGTTTTACAGAGATTGGCCTCTCTACCGTGTAAGAATTATCCGCGGCAAGTCACGACAATATCGGCCAGCGGGAGACTTCGAACAAGCCTATAGTCACTTGGAGTCTAGTCAGCTGTGAGAAAATAACGCGAATTTTGCATGTCTCTAGGGATAAGACTACAACGTATACCTTGCACCCCAGTTTGGCGCGTTGTGAATAGAGGCGATATGCTTCTCGTCGAGCGTGGTACTCTCGCTCTTATCGCTCCGCTGTTCCCACGCGTCAGTCGCAAAAATTTGGAACCCTGTTTTTTTTTCTTTTATGAAACAGATAGTGCACCTTCGTTTGCCTTATTTAATGACATTTGTGACAGTAAATATCCATTTGCACAAATGAATAAGAATACCTAAATTGTTAAAAATGCGTTAATAGACAGAGAAACATTATTGTATTGCACCATTCGTCAACAAACCATTGCGCATATGAATTAAGTTAAATAGCACGAGCATTTGTGGAGGGAGGACGAAATGGCCATTTACCCGTCCTGCGTAAATTTTGGGTGGGCAAAGTAGTTTTGTCCCTCCTCCCACCCTGAGTCGGCACTCCTGAACGGTGGCATGTAAAGTTTCATCCATTACCGTATAGTTGCTGTATCTGTAACAGAAGAACCAAAAAACAAGCAGGTTAAATACTACTCACCACTCTTATACTATCATGTTAGCAGCTGACCCTGTTTCCAAATGGTTCGCGACTTTTGCCTCTCCTTGTAATTAAGGTCGCAAATCCTTGCGCCTCGCGATCAAAACTGAATACAATAAAGAGCCTTGATCTTAGACACTGGGCAACTGGCTGCCTTGTCGGCTGGTGGTAGAGGTCGGTGGCCCCGGATTATTTCCAACCTAGTTTCATTACACGACCTTGTTCGCTCCGACAGCCGAGGTCACCAATCACTTTTCAACTACGGCTCCCAAGTTGCCTGTTGCCGTGTATATTTTCGTTATGCTGGACCCACAATGGCGCGATGGACGCGACGCAAATAGAATAACTTGTCAGCCAATCAGTATTAAGGCTTTTATGACGTTAGCACGACAAAAAACGGGAACGCGGCGCGATTTCCGATTAAAAACTATGTCTATTTTATTCGCGTCGCGGAAGCGAGCTCTGTAAAAAAGGGATTTCAAATTTTTGTTGCAAATTGCATTTATTTATTTATTTGACGAGAGATTTGGGTTTGTTATTATAAGCAAATCATAACTATTTCTACGCAAACGCGTAATTGTGACTTTATTTTCACACGTGAGAATTCCAATGGGTTGTGTATTACAAATAATCGGAAAAATTAATAAAATAACGTAACATCAAAGGTTGTCGGAGAAGTTAGTAATGTCATGACAAAGAACTATTAACATTTAATATATCTTTAATATTTGTCGCATGGCAGACAAACTAACGTTCCTAATAACGAGAATTTTTAAAAGTCGCATCACGCCCATCGCGTCGCGTCAGTCGCGCTGTTGTGATTCCAGCATTAGTTCCGCTGTTTGAAATGACATAATGCCCAAAAATCAGCGTGTTTTGCTAGCCACTGACTTAACTTTTTCAACGACGTTTTTGACTGTATCACTAGGGGCCGGAAAATTACGCGGATTCAGTAACCTGCATGTTCGAATTCATTGTACTGTGTATACTCAAGCCCCGACCATTTGTCCACTAGCTACTACTCAGTGGAGCAACAGACAATGGACGAATAGACGAGGCTTGAATATTCATAGGACAATGGATTCTAGCCTGCAGGTCATTGAATCCGCGAAATTTTCCGGCCTCCATGTATCGCGAAAATATTTTGTGCCAGCATACCCTTCAAAACACTGTAGTTTCGTGCAACACATATGATTCCGTGATCTACGTCTGGTCTGCCGACCAACAATATGCATAAAATATGTATTACAATTGCGGTACTTTTATTGGCTCAGTCAAATAGGGTAACAGCTCTACGAACAAGCGAAAGCCGGTAACCTTTTCATTAGCTGAACGTGCGTTGAGACCCAGCAAAAAGTCAAGTTTTCGCGCGATAAAACATCATCTCTAACCATCATCTCTAGCATAACTAAAATAAGCCATTAGACTTCACGTGAGAGACGTGCTGAATTCTCGTTATTTTCTGTCTGCTCACTATAGACTCAAAATGGCTATTGGCTATTTCGATGCCACCCATTAGCCGACAATGTCGCGCCCTGCCGTGGAGATTGCTCCCACGGTAGGATGGCCAATCTTCTGTAAAGAGGTATCACACGTAAGTGATAAAACACAAAGGTACGCGGCCAATGGAATCACATATTGTGCTCAGGAGAGTGAAGTTTAGTCTGTCACCAAATAATATAGCAAATGTTGCAGGTCCCTAGACGTCAGCTGCCAATACAGGTTCAAATATCTTTACCAGCATACATTCAGTGGAATATGATGCAAATATCCTTGTACAAGCGGTATAGTTCTATAAAACGCTGTTGGCGCAGCGGTTAGTGCGCTCGCCTCCCACCATGGCAATCCTGGGTCTATTCTAGGCAAAGTCAACCAGAATTTTACCATGTAGGAATCTTGCTGGACGATGTCAGCGGGTTTTCACGGGGATCTCCTGTCTCCCCCCGTCCCTTCATTCCGGTGCTCCTCCATACTAACATCATGTCACCTCCCACAAGCGCTAAAGACCTTGATGTGCGCTGACCAAAATCTCTTCAATGTGAAATGTTTCCGTGTTCTAGAGGCCTGTAACGTCCCACTTCTAAGATTACGCAGCTGTGTACTCCAGCGCAAGACGACACGAGACCACCGAATTTAATTTTGTTTCAAATTTTATCGGCAATTTGTGTCATGTTAGCGAATTGCCGTAGCCAAATCCACATTATTGCCTTTTAATAATATCACAAAGTATGTTCCTCTCATTCTGGGACTGCTTATCTGAACTGAACGTGAACCCCTAAAATATATACTATAAAAAAACTTCCTAAAATGTTTAGGAAGTTATTATCCCAGTCGCAGTATGGGACAGTTACCTTACTTCCGTCTTGTAAATATGCAAACTTTTACAAATGTTACAATACAAGTCTGGTAACGTTAGTATGCATTTGACTGTTTTATAAATAGGTTTAGGAGTGTTACCATGGATGTCTGGGAAACTATTCTACCATACCTGCTTTCTTAGCGCTCCTATGCGCATGTCTGGTAAATTTACAAACTGCGCTGACGTACTGCACTGCGAATTAAAATAGGCCTACATGACTTTCCCTCTGAGTTTTTCAGTTGTCTTAATTATTTAGTTTGGTTTGAATTATATTTATTGTAGCTTTTGTATGGTTGTATCTGGCATAATCACTTGAGGCAGTTATATTCTCTATTTTGTATTTACATTCTGGCTACAACTAACTAGTCCTAGGTAGTTTTCCTCAGTCTCGCATGATGTTCTGACAAGACACAGTGCTTCAATAACCTATGTGTAGTAATGTTCTAAATTATGACACCAATAGTTTAACATTTCTTACAGCTATAAACGCACCACCATTTAACTACGCACTGTCTAATTTCACTTAAACCTATAGTGAGGTGGCGCAGTGGTCAAACGTCGGACTCAAGTTCGGGAACACCCAAGTTCGATTACCGGCCAAACCATCCTGATTTTTGCTTCCCCTTGATTTCCGAAATTGAACAAGGAGAATGATAAGCTGCCTCCTCACTGTTATAAGTCATGGCCGAAATAATTCATGATTTCTTTCTGAGCCAGTGGTTCCGTCTCTAGTTCCGTTGCTGGTCGGCAATACATTAAGCCATACATACTACCAATCTACCCAATTTCACTCAGAAAAAAATTATCTTCTTTAAGAATATGTACCAATCAACTAGAAATACGTTCAGACGCAATAAAAAAACACATTTAAGAGTTCGTGGCAGATAAATAAACGCTGAAAACGTCAATTATTTTCTACGCTTTTTTCGAAGCCAATATGGATTGTATACTCAATGAAAATCCTATATTCTGGTATTTGCCAACTTTATGAGTAAATATTTATCTAGAATTACTCATTCGTTATGTGTGATCTCTTGCGCCGCAGTTAAATGCACGAGGTTCCGGCGTCAGAGATCGTGCCTCAGAAGTTCGTAACACTGGAAACAATTTTGTTCATAAAACGTTGGCTAAAACTATTGTCTAGGATTGCTATTGTTTAACTTTCGCAAATTGGCTTCAAGAAACCTACAGTTATAGATTAATGATTTTAGCGTTGAATTGGTTGAGACTGGAAAATATTGTCTTAGCGTTGTTTTCGCCAGTCGTGATTTTAAAACCTAACCATCAGGTCGTTAGACGAGAACTTTGTGTCCATCAGTTCTAACTCAACTTAATTTTGCCATAAAGCTAATAACACGGCACTACTTACACTCAATCTACGTATTTGCTACTTTTATACAATATTTTGAAAATAACTAAGTATAATAACTGTACATACTTTTAAACGGCTGATATATTTTGTAAAACAGTTTTAGCTAATTCACAACTGTATATAAAATACGATATTAATTGCATAGACTGCGTAGCTTTTTTTAAAAGTAGGCTAATACAATGACGCTGAGCTGTATGTAATTTTCAAAAGTATTTTATATTCTGTAGATTTGAACAGCTAACATTTGTCACACACACCTCATACAATAAGTACACACACACGCGCGCACACACACACACACAGTACAGAATGACCAATGAAGCCACTACCTTAGAACAAGTAATAGTTGCTACATTCGAATAAATTAAGTCAAAGATATGGAGATTACAAAATACTAGTTTACGAGTCTAACAAAATATGTGGGAATTTAAAGATTGATTTGGAATATTACTTTCGTTACATCCACAACGTAATTATATCAAATATCTTGTACCATTGTTGTCTAGGAGCAAAGTTTTCATTCCAAGCATCCTGAGATGAGTTATAAAATATCGGAATTTTAAAACGGCGGATAAAGAAGCTAAGGGCGAGTTTTATTCAGTCATCAATAGATCCTGTTGAGTAAACGAACAAGTTTTAACACGGCGTTAAAAAGACGGGGTAAAAAGATATCACGGGCATCGCATTAAGAACCGGTTCTTTCACAAGACCATGCGCAACCCACGTCGAATATTTAGATCGATCCACGAGTGTTTGGCTTTTATGACGCTAACTAAAAATACGACTGTATGCAGCTATTTCTTGTGTGGATTAAGTGCTGCAGCTTGATATGCAGGGTCAGTCACTGAAGCCGTTGCTAGGTGGATGGTTGAGGTGTGAAACTACTTGAAAGTTGGCTTGTAGTCAGCATTTCAGAGTTTCTTTGAATGTGACTTCCTAAATATATTTGATGCATGTGTGATCATGTTTGTTTTGAAACTGTCGCTCTAACATCCCCTAACATCCCATATTGAATCAAAGACCTTCGCACGTGAAAAGACACTCATTTAGTTTTAATTTTCAGCACAGCAGTCTTTCCAGATGTGAAACACTTGTTATGCATTTTTCATTGTTAAGGTAACACGGGGTAATATGCAATACTTAAGGATTTTTAAAGCCATAATATGTGAATAATGTAATAAAAAAATATTAGGGTAGGACACTTTTTATGTTGAACATTTGTGTAAGTCAGCGACGAGTCATAACTTAATTTTAAAAAGGATTAACAGTAATTAATGAAACGCAAAAAAAAAACTGTATGACGCATTTGCACGAGATGCCTTATACTTAAAGAGACCTGAAAAATTCGCGTTTTCTTTTGGCGCCAAGCTAGAATTCCAGCAACTGTAAGTTCATGCCACTTTCATAATTGTCCCGTGACTTATTTGACACTTCCTGTAAGTCGCTTAGCCAATAGTGCAGAAGCAACTTAAATGCAGGCCCATATCAATGCGTCATCGAGCAGCCAGTGAGCAGATAATGTCTGCTTGAATACACTCATGTTCTTGGAAGCTAGCCTACATGTCAGTGAACTCGTGAAATTTTCCCGTCTCTACTTACACTTAGGCACGATTATTTCGAGTATTCATCTGGTAGCAGCTTAGACTTCTCAGTCCTATACACACACTGGCCACAGTCGAATATTCATTGGCTTCTTAGCGTACAAGAGGGTACCACGTGAGTTCACAACTATTTATTTCCTTATTCCTTACTGGTCTGCAGTCGTCAAATGTGTATCAAAACTTCTGTAGACCGATTACAGTAATACAAGTGTAGTATACGCTGTTGACGTTCAACATGACCTAGAATCAATACGCGAAAAAATCGCGCCTCTACTTATACTGTATGATGCTAGCAACTACAGCCAATCATGTTTCGTTTAATTCTTTGTTTGATTTATTGGCTGTAACTAAATTAGGCCGGCAACCCTAAGCTGCAGGTTAAGCAAAGTAAAGAAAAGGACGGACACTAATTTAAAACTGGATCTCAATTAATAGATTATTACAAACTATTGGGGAAATGTGTATGTTAACAATGTCTAAAACCTGCTTTACCTGTCGCTATCATAAAATTCGCACCTCCAGATAAGTAGGGCACAATTCAAAACATGCCGGTCATTTTGAGTTAGGCCTCCATTTCAACGGTCTTTATGATTGCAACACCAACACGTACTTAGCGTACAGGACGGCTGTATTTTTTTAGTTGGTTCCTTAGCATTGTTATGTATTTTTCATATTCCAAAGACAAAAATAATACAATTATCATATCAACAGTATTGGCGTCTATTAAATACGGATATTCCAACCTGATGGGTGGTGTTATGGTCACAGTAAAAAAGTTTTCGACACCCAAATTTGTTTTACACTAAAACTTCAAATGCCAATGTCTCATAACAATTTTTTAGTTGTGCCCCTATTGAACTAGAGGTGCGAATTATTTCATTAGGAGCGGTCTTGAGTAGTAATCTTATTTCGAACTAATCTTCGCATGGCATGGTAAAATAATATTAAAATTATTGAATGGCAATACGCGTGCTATAATCCACGGAAAAAGTTTGACGAGTAAAAATATTGAGGCCTCACCTACAGCAGGGTGTGTATGTCTGCCTGTATGTCTGTGGCTGTGTGTGTTGGCGAGGACGACATCGACAACTGCATATCAGTTCACGCGACCCTGGCCGGCCCCGCGACCCTGGCCGGACACTGATATCTACAAGAAGCCCACTAAGGCGGTTCCCTTCCTGGGCTTGAAAAGTGTTGCAGTGAGTTGCGAGTATTCTTTTTGCGACGAAACTACTTAATGTGCAATACATTTGTATGACCAGGAAAATAACCCACACTTTAACTATTACGCTTATAAGTTCAAAAATGCAATACGCTTATAAAAAACACGATTTTTTAAACCACTCAAAATGCCTACAAACTGCTTTCCCAAACTGCCGTACTTGGAAAAATACCAACCTTATTCGGAAAACTTAAAAAATTTAAGAATACACTGAACTTTGAACGATGCAGTCCACAGATAAAAAATGATATAGTTACCGCTTCAAGTCTCATAGATAACGCACTCTATCTAAGGAAAGGTGGCAGATTCCGTAAAACCGTCAAATAGATTTGTTAAAAGGTTCACTTATGTAGTCTAATTTCACTTATTATATGGGAGACAAATGTTGCCGGTCTACGTCTTACGGACAAAGACAAGGCCGACTTGCTCAGTTACAAGGTTCTCTCCTGTACGCTCTGAAGTTCAAACAACTCTCTCTCTGAGGGACAAATCCCCATCATGACTCCTCCTAGCAACGGCCGCATCTTCTTGATGACATCAGATCATAAATGATTTCAAATTCTAATACAAATTATATTTTGTGATTATCAGTATATAAAAATGCTTCCATGTCCAGTCTCTGCCCTTTTTATCTTCTCGGTACGTAGTTTTCTCGCTCGCAGAGATTACAGTGTCTTTCTCTATTACCTACTACCTCGTACCTGCCACACTTCTACTGCTTGGAGAATGTCTCCAAACGACCGACTTTCTGCATCAACCGTGATTGCGCTAGCTGTACATCACAAACGTATTAGTATTTGCCATGAAAAATAATCAAGGTGGTAATATACAAATCAAGTATGAATGACTATAAATGCTCCGTCTATGTCACAGCGGGTGGTATAACGCCTTAGATTACTGGGACTTTT
Source organism: Medauroidea extradentata (assembly GCA_003012365.1). Lineage (NCBI taxonomy): Eukaryota > Metazoa > Arthropoda > Insecta > Phasmatodea > Phasmatidae > Medauroidea > Medauroidea extradentata. Next base: position 6,254 of record PNEQ01065791.1, on the reverse strand, counting down.
ATGAGCTGATGCTGTCCACAATTTCTGTGAGGTCTGTTATGCTACGTCAGCTACAGCGTGTGCTGCGGTTGCAGATGTGTATTCAATTAAGTCTTGTTCATTTGTGGATATTTTGGTGTATCTATCATAAAATCCGCGAGAAGAAAAATCTCTAAATGTATCCGCTCTACATGGCAACTTATAGCTCTGTGATGCCGCAATATATTTATGCTGTATTTTTTTAGAGGTCAACGCATGGGGTATATTTACCTTTGGTAATAGTTTTGGTAACTTTCCTTCCTTCGTAACTCGATACAAGAGCTTGGTTTAACGCACGTGCATTGCTCACGTCATCCCTATATAAAGTGCTGGGACGAGTTCCTTGAGCAGGACGTGACGTGTGCGGTATTCCTTGACCTGAAACATATAAAACAAGACAGACGCCAAAGATAACACGATAATATCCGTCTTCCTCGATACACGAAACTGTCACATTGCGTTTTACGAAATAGTTAAATCCATGTGATTTACCACACGTCGTCTACACAGGTTTGTCAAAGTAAAGATAAAGTGTATTTGAGTAATCTGTTATGCTCCGATAAGTACGTCGTTTCAATGTTGAGCTATGCTGTTCTCTTTAGGCAATCATGTAATCAGTAGGCATTTGAATAATTTATACAGAGCTGTTCGTTCCAGCCGTGGAGATATTTGTCACCTGTAATAAATAGTTTTTTTTTTAAACACTAAGTACATATCGTCATCTGTTGACAACAAAATAGTGTGTTTACGGTTACGGTAGTTCCAATCATAATAATATTTGCATTATTATTTACTACCGGCGAGTTTGTAAAATTAGGGGGCTCCCGGTTTTTCGTTATGAAACTTTGAATCAAAGCATTGTGAAAATTACACTATTGAAACTGTCACTTATATTGTGTACGTATAATGTGAAATTATTTTAATTAAATTAAAATATATGTGTATTATACAAGTTGTTCAGAAACAAATGATAAACGCCATAGTATGGTATATAAGCACAAATAAAGCATAACATCAAGGAACCACCAGTATCGCACACACACGCGCGCGCGCACACACACACACACACACACACTACTGGCAATGGGATGGAAATATGCTGGGGCGGGGGAGGTATGTAACCTCGAGTAGGTTGGTTTTTAACAAGCCTATGTGCAGGTCTGCTGACAACACCACTGAGCTGCCTACACGGATATAGCACGTCAACATGTCAGTGCAGCAGTCAGGATGTGCCGGACACAGCATACAACAGTCGACAAATGCACTGCATATAAACTAATTATTGCTGTTGCACACCCACTCCATTCACATTGCCATTGCCAGTAGCGGGTTATCTGTGTGTGTTTCTTGTAACGTAACTCATGCGCGTTGAGCATTTTTCGATTAATCTTGTAGCCAAAGCTCTGCACACCGCTAGGTAGCCTGGACAGGCGGCCACCTTAGTTAAAGATAACTGGAAAACATTTTATCAGGGTCTATGTTCCAAGAACTTTATGTCAAAACCGTATGTTGTCAAAACTTTTTGAACTATACGTATTCGAGTTGTTAGAACATAAACAATACTCACTTGTCGCTGCCAGTCATGTAACTCTTGCACTTTTTCAGTTATCAGAAAACAAGTAAACGGCATCAGTACTTTCAACCACGGCCGTAAAAGAACATGTCTCGACACTCGCCTAGAAACTTGATCCCCTTGTTGTTTGGCTGTAGTTCGCCAAGTTCACGATAATGCTGTACGTCTTTGGCGCTACAATCAGGGCGGTCGGACTCAAACTCCACCGACTTCCCTCCCACTAAGATAAACAATTTATCAGAACGTATTTTGTATCAATTTATGAAATACTTCCTTCGCTCACAATCCTAAAGCATGGCTCCAGCAATCATTATTTACTTTATGTTAACAATGGAAAAAAAAGTGGGCGGAATTTGAGCCCGACCGCCCTGACTGCAGTGCCAATGATGACTAAAGCATACTCTGCATATTTATGTTTTCTTGTATTATTTTTAGTTTTCTTTTAACAGTCATTAATTTAGCAATGGAGTATGTCCAAGTAAATAAATCCAGTCACTCTCGGTAATTTGGCGAACTGCAACCAAACAACAAGGGGGTCGAGCAAAATACATTGGTAGATAGGAGAGTGTCCAGACCTGTTCTTCTACGACCGTGCTTTCAACACATAATTGGAAAGTTTTTTAAAAAATGTATTTATTGTTACTGCAATGAAGGCGCGTTGTTAGTATCACAAAAAACGTTTTGCTGCACATGGTTATCACTAACTGTACGGGTGCGTTATGTTAACTCGCTTTTTGTGTAAATTATCTTACTGTACTTTTTCAATTTGTTCTTAAGCTGTTACCGTAAGATTACATCAGTCTAGTGAATACAAGGTTACATGTTAACACCACATTGTTCCAGTGCTGGCTTTAATGACGAGAATTAATAGCTGTTTCATTACAACACTGCTTCGACTGTTATTTTAGCCAAATTATTTCGCTTCGTATAACTAAACGAAAATGTCTTATCTGTTCAAAATTTTCCTCACCTTTCTATGCAGAATTCGGTTCAAAGTATTTAAAATTTCACACAAGGGTATCATTCGCTGTACAAAATATCAGACACAGGCTGCAATAAAACTTAGGTATTTTACGTTGTTGTTATACTTAGCCACTTAGTGATATGTTTCTAAAGTCACTGATTTCATATTTCTGTCCTAATCAGAAATGTGTTCGTTAAGGCCATGTCTGGTAGTTTTTTTTTTTTTTTTACATTGCTGCAAAGAACTCTAATGTATTTGTACATAATGTTTTGAGAAAAAAAAATCTAAACTGTGTGCAGTCGTACAGTTCGCAAATATATAAAGTTTAATTTTAATTACTGCACAGCTTACCCACAAAAAAATATGTTGATTGATTTTGTCTTGTTCTTATAACAAAGTTTGTAATGCTTTGGGTTCAAATTAAAAAAAAAAAAACTAGCTTTAAGTAAGGGTATAAATAAATTTAGACTAAATTAGTGTCAAAACAATATAGCAATTCTTAACTATCGATATTAGGTTATTTTTTTATAATTATATGATTCATTGCAAAATTACTAGACATTGCCTTAAACGTGTTTCTATAGAACAATATAATTACGATATTAAGTTATTTCAATGACTGCCCCGGCAGTCTTATGCATTGTTGCAATACTGATGGAACACGTCCTTAATAAATAGGCCTATACGTGTGTGTAACTAAAACAAATAAAAAAAAAAAAAACAACCGTGGGGTTCTTACATTTTTGTAGGTCAAGGTTTGGTTAGTACAGAACCGGTTTTGGTGAACTCGGGCGTACACTGCATCACTTGTGTAATCGCGTAAGTTCGGTGGCCTCATGTAAAACTGTAAATATGCATGCGAATAGGAAACATAATTTTCAGCAATAAAATTATCGAATGAAAGTGATGAAAATTATTTAATTTTTAAATTCGATCGCAGTTTTTATTTACGTAGTGTATCTCGTTTCGTCTTTGGAGACGATCAGCCATTATAAACGGGTACTGGGCAGACAAGAAAACTTTTTTTTTGTCTGGCTAAATACAAGGAGGCGACTTCAATGGCAAAAAAAAAAGTAGTAAAATTTCCTTACAAGTAATCGTAATTTGCTTCCCTTACGTGTAACGGAACATTATTGCACATATGAGGGGCTTATTTTTATAGTGATGCAAGTTAGTTAATAGTTTTTTCGTAAACAATTCTTTGTAAACACGTGCAAAATGCAGTACGTTCTTGCAATACACAAATGGAATTCTGAAGTCTAGTTAAGAGTGAAATATTTGTTATGGAATATACTTGTGAAATATGTGTATAACAAAAATAAAAGCAACACTGCTAAATATTTGGGACTTACACAACTATGAATCTCAGCCGCTCATAGGTAATTTACACAAGATACAAGTAAACGAGAGAAATATTACCAAGCAATTGTTGAAAATTACCTGACAAATGTATGGAAAAATTCTTTTTCAAGTGAGAAAATACACCTCACGCAGTAAGGTACACTTTCTTAGAAAATGTTGATGCACTTGTGTGAGTTTTTTTGTCGGTATTGTACATATCACAAAATTCATGGTATTAAAAATTTACAGCGGGAGTTTGAATCGAACCACTACACCTCACTGTAAAAAACTTCCCAAACTGTATAGGAAGTTTTTAATTTACACACAATATGGGACGCCTACCATATTTCAGGTTACAAATATAGCATATATAATCTGTATGTTACTGAATGTTTCTTTAAAATGTAAAGAATCGCTAACAGTAATGTTTTAAGAACTATTATACCGTACCTTTTTTTCACTCATATACATAAGTGTTTTAAATTAACAAGTACATTTTACAGTGTAGCACCAGTGGCTCAGTATGCTAACCATTACACTACTGAGAGTTTTTGAAGAATGATACGTTATATTCTTGTACGTTCTTATCACAACGCCTTGTTTCGTTACGAACCTTCCATTGAACTTTTGTTTACGAGGTACGCCCCAAGTTTTGCGCACGCGTGTTCGTGAAATGTTGACTTTTGGGTACCGTATGTAGCTTACTGTACAATGCGGTATTTTACATTTGTGTAAAAGAAAATAAATTTCCCTTGCAATTAAGTGAATAGTACCTCACGCTCGTTAAGTAAATTTGCCTACATTTTATATAGTCTAGCCTAGCCAGAAACCTGAAACTAAGTAGACATAACTTTCTAAAAATAATGGGCTGGGAACTCCAATATTAACACATGTCGTGTATACTGTGAAATGTCCTGTCATAGAGGCCTACACAGACGAATACTTTTATCAACACAGACCAGAAAATCCGGTTAATCTCTCCCCACTTTTATTTCTGTGAGGCGTCAATGTACCCTCTCGTATCAAACTTTGTAGGCGATGCTTACGTAACTACTTTTTTTGCGTGTTTGTTGTCTCTTGTCATGGAGACCGTGCTCTTTATAGAAACTTAATTAATCAGAGAAATATAGCTTGTAATTAACGGGTCGTCGAACTACAACTTGTGTCCTTCAACTATCGAGTTATCATTCCCGACTCTGCAAAAATAAACAAATCTATCAGCACGACTTGATTCTCGCCGATATTTCTCATTTGCATTCTCCGTAAAAATTCAGTTAGGCAAATTCAAGTTTTTCGGTCAAAGGTATTATTTGGCAAAAATAATAGCGTTCATTGTAGTTCTAGAGCTAAGAAAATATTTTCAATATTCGATAGTTCGTTTTGTTTGTTTTTCTCAATAATGTTGTAATTTTTTGCTACGAAAAATGCGAACATATATGGGACCTGTACTTTATTTCCGGTCAATGACATCACTTTTAATGTTTTTTTTTTTTTTTACCAGTCTCTGGTTTTTCTATTTGCCAACGTCCTTGAACCGGCACTGGCTGTATAATTTGCACTGGCCACATGCAGGGAACAAAAGTTATTTTTGTCACCTAGGATCTATCTAGTCTTCAAGAAGATACCTATAGTTGCCACTTTACGGCCAGTTGCTTGGCTGTGGAGTTCTCGGTCGTCATGCAGGCAATGCGTAGCCAGAATTCTGGTTGAGGAAAAAAAGAGGGACGCAGTCTTCACGTATTACATTGATGGACAAGTTAATGTAGATCATTATGATAAAGGAAATTACGTTTCAAGATTTTCTCTAAATTTTGCTTTCTTCAAAATGTACCATCGTTTTGAAATATTTTAACCGATAGAGTGCTGGGATAAAGCATATTAATACGTCAGTACCAACCACCACCACACATTTGTCTTGTTTTATAATAGAGTTAACTTATAACCGACAGATTAAAACTATGTAGTTAAAAATGTCTCTATTTTGTTATACTTTATAATTAGAGAGCATTGAAAATTATACGTGACAAAATAATTCGACGTAAAATTGTTGTTCTTTTTGCGTTATCGGGTTTGGTTTCCGGGGGGGGGGGTTGTTTGGTAAAGAGGTTCGTGTCGTGAGTTCGATCTGTTGGTCGGTCAAACTCAACACCTGTCATTATATATATATATACAGGGTGGACCAGAATTCATGTGCCAAAGTCCGGGAGGGGATTCGTTATGGAAAATAAGGTGGGGTATATAAACCAACACTATTCTGTGGTAAATATTAAGGGAGCTACGCCACGTTGAAAAAAATAATTTTTTAAACATTTTTCGAAAAATACTAGAAAATATAAGAGATAGAACCACCAAAATTGG
>PNEQ01065790.1:0-29050 GCA_003012365.1 Medauroidea extradentata | reverse complement strand
TTCTTTTGACAATATATCATTGCGAAGTACTCCATGTAGACTTACTTGCCTCAAGATTTCATTGTGTTTTTTGAATTTGGAACGAAAGTAGGAGCAGTTGAAAATTAAAAAAAAGTCAGTTTCAAGGTCAGCTTTTATATCTATATATGAAGACATATCAACATCATTCTGTTTATTTTTACTAGCATTATTTATAGCCCTCAGTCTCCTCTTTGCAATGAGATAACACATGACTTTGTATCTTGTATGGATATCAAGATATTAAACAATACAAAAACCCTTGAAAATGTAAATTTTGGTACACGGTACCGGCCATTTTGTTCTGTAAAATCAAAATGAGGGCAGATAAAAATCAATAACTTTGGGTTTGCACTGTTGAAATACGTACATTATGTGTGACAAAATTTCAAATTTTTTCAAAATGGGTCAGCAACCAAAATAATTGAAATTGGGTGATTTGCCATGGAATGACCCAAAAGTCTTAACAGAGGTTTACTGTATTGTGTCACCTGTTGAAAAAGATGAGGTGCGGCCATTATTCAGGGTTTTTAAAATACTGCTTTAGGCCTTACAAAATAATGGTGTGGCCATTATGCGAGTAAATACTGTATGCCCAGACAGAAGAGTTAAGTATGATCAGTAAACAGGATGTCTACTAGGTCTCTAAAGTCATGAAAGTCCCGAAAAAGTCACGATTTGTGAAAAAGGTCACAAAAGTCCCACAATTGTTACTAATTTGAAGTATATTTTGACATAAGTCGTGAAAATTATTTTCGTGTGTTTGATTCTTGTCTAATCATTTGTCAAACTTGCATGTTTACACTACTATTATTTCTCGTGCACTGTGCAAGTAAAATAAATAGTTAATTTGTATATTAGTTATCATTGGCAGCTTCATAAAGACAACTATGTACGTAGTTATATGTTGATTACACATTTTAAAATTGGACATGCTTCGCGCTTTCAGCAGTTGGTGGAAACGTAATGAAAATTGTCGGCTGTGTTGCTCTTGTTAAAAAAATTTTTAATTAATTCAGTCTGAACAGTTTTTCAAGAAAAAGTCTCTAAAATTTACTTTTACAATCTGGTAGACACCCTGGTAAATGTGACTGTGAGAACACCCATAGCATTTCCACGTATACAATAGAGTCCCGTTGTAACGAGGTGTAACAGTTCCAGGTTTGTCCTCGCTATAGCCATGTTCTCGCTGTTACCGAATTGGGCCAATTTTGGTGTTGAAAATCCAAAAAAATCACCCACAAATGCCATAGAAAATAATATATTTAATAGGAAGTAACTTGTTATATTATTTAAATGATAGTTAAGTTAAGCAGGTTGGCGTGTATTCTTAATGATGATACCCAAAAAGTATGTTGATCACATCAAAACTGAAAACCTGACAGTGCAATTCGGCTGCCGCAGTCCTTCCTTGTAACAAATCACTCGCCAGCCACAGCTCCTGGCAGTATGGTGGATAGGTGGTTGCTGTCTCTTGTAATTACATCAAACCAAATACATAACAGCCAGTCGAGTAACAAATAATTGATCATGCGACCGACGTACGAGCGGCCAACCACATTAGGTCTCTTTTATTAATGAGCTTGCTTTTGTACCAACACAGCATTTTCTAATGGCATTGTATCAAATGAGACATTTTATTTACAGCAGAGCACATGTACAAACGCTGCATTTTGTAAACAGGAACACTCATAGTTGCAATGCACTGGATATGGGTAAACTGTGAATGAAAGAGGGCGTATTTGTAGCCTGAAGCCTGCACGCAAGCCAAGCCAAGACGACAGCGTGTGAGCACGAGCGTGACAGGCAGGAACCCTGCAACATCCCAGCATTTGGCATGACGTCACCTCGTCTGTATTCCGACTGTCCTCCTGCCCCCTATCCTAGTTTATAGCAGTGACTTCATACCTCCCTCTGCCAAACACACAGCCAACACATTGCTCCAGGACAAGTGCACAGTTACGTTCTTTGCCTGGAACTTTAGGTCGAGAGTTCCTGTCACTGCCCCTGGGATGGAACTTAAGTTTTCACGGCTGTTGATGAAAAGAATGGCATTTCACCTGGTTCTGGCAGTATTAAAATTTTCTGTTCTGCCTGTGCAAAATGTACTACGTATGCTAAAATAAAGTGTCTACAAACTACTGTAGTTTATAAGGTACTCCATTACTACATTATCATTTTGCAAGCCAGACAAAAAAATACTATTTACACTTTCCATTCATTGAACTTGTCAGGAAGAAAACAATAATAATAATTGTTAGAAAAGTCTGAAGTGACTCAGTTTACACTCTTTGAGGGTATTGTTTAATTTTAATTGAGAAATGTTGTTGTGTGCAGATAGTTATCGGTCTTTTTTTTTCTTTGTGTACACAATTAAAGTGTTTATTGTCTTTTACTGTGATAAGACACCGGAGTTAGTGTCAGAAATGAGCTTTCTTTTTTTTTTTCTGCAAGATTTTCTGCTGTTCTCAAGCCTAGAACATGTTCACATTTATCCCCTGTAATTATTGTCAGCAGTAATGAGTTATCTCGGTCATTGCATCTCACCCTTCACAAAGCAAGGGCTGTAGATAGATCACCTCCTCTCCCTATCTAGACATTTCACGTTGAGCACTGAGTGGTCCTACGGGTGGCGGAAGCATCTGCCGAATGGGCAGATGATCTAGTACTGTTATTGGTAGCGAGATCCAGTTATTCCTTTTACTCTCATAAAAAATCATGTGAAAAATTAGCGTTGTAAATGATACAAAGGTTGGTAATAGCCACCATAGTCTGAAGTAGTAATCCAGAATCATATTAAAATTTTGTAAATAAACATCGGGATCAAAAGTCATACCTAAAAAATGTTATCGATAAACCTAAGCAGAAAATACAAGTTGAAGTTGAAAGCACAAAGAAAGCGAAAGACTACAAAAATATGCTATCCTGTTGCATGTAAGATGACACTACTGTATTTAATTTTGAGAGAAACGTACGTACTGTATTTGAAGTCGGAAGAACGTGTTGAGCCGCCCTAGTGGCTGACGGATTAGGGGTAGGTAGTTCGCGAATTACCAGTTCGTTTTGATTTGCTCAGTTAAGTGAACTGCGTAACTAGTTCGTTTGGAGGAAAAAGAGTTGTTCTTACGTCTCCCATTGTGTTCGCAGTACAAAAAAGTCACGCCACGATTCTCTTCCCTTTTCCCGCGCGGGTAGCCAAGTTTGACTGCTGTCTCAGTTGTTTGCGCATGCACGTTCCTTCCTCACTCACCCAACTAAATTGGTATCTGAACTGAGAGGATGAAAACATATAAATGCGAACTTACGGAGTGTTAGGTAGCCGATCAAGTAGTTTGAGGACTGATGCAGTTCCCGTCTTTCATTTAGTGTTTTTATTTAGTCCCTCGACTTGTCATTATGTATATCATATTGAACTTCTGTTTTTATTTTTAATATTTTACTGCACGTGCTAAGATTGAAAACATACTGCAGTAACATTAAACATTTTTAAAGAAAAATATACATGTTCCCACCTATATTTTGCTACCGGTACTGTGCCAGGTATGTAATTTCTGAGTCGTGTTGGTGTATCAATGTTATGTTGCGTAGCAGGTATTTTAGTTAGTAAAAGTTATAGGTTTGTTGGGACGTGAAATGCCTTGACCATCACTTCACAACACAATTAACTCTGAAATTTACATATCAGTGCACGTATAAGGCACTTAAAAAACTTTAGTTTGCATTGTTTCAGTCACTATCTGCTGTTTTATTATCTGCCTTCAGATATCCAGAAATTAACTTTCGTTGCTTTTATTAGTTAATTAATAATTTTAATGATTTAAAGCTTAAGTAAATTAGTATCGTAAGTAACAACTTGAAAAGTTACCCAAATTTCCAATGCTTAAATTTAATAATTACTTTTTTAAATTGTTAATCCGAACACTGCTTTCCAAACTCCACAAGCAACAATGTTCACCCTTGAGACCCCATCATTTCTGGATGTGGCAGCCAGACAGAAAGAATCTCAGCACTTGTGGATGCACGTCTGCAACCTGCGGTACAACTGCTTGCCCCGTATAGCAAAGATACTGTCCTCCTATAATGCTTGAAAAACCTGGACATCATACCTCCTGACTCCTACCAGCTATTCATAGATGTAACTTTATATACAACATCCCGTATTCATCAGGACTGACTGACATAGACTGTTACGTTAACCAGAGGTCTTTCAATAGCTAACCTTTTACAGCATTCCTAATTGAACTAGTAAGCCTCATTCTCAACAGCAGTGATTTCAGAGTTCAGCACAAGCACTACCTCCAAATCAAGGGTGTTGCCGTGGGCACCTGCATGGCAACCTTCTGTGCCAATTTGTTCATGGGTAAACTTTAGCAGAATTTTCTGAGTTGTCAAACTACTTGCACACATTGCTGAATGTAATTTATTGGAATTCAACTGAAGACGGCCGCCTCAATTTTCTCCGAATTGCTTAGCCTACTGAAATTCTCCGGGAACTATACTTTATAAGTTGCACACAATATTTCTAGATGTAAAACTAACCCTACATAATGTAATGGCAAAATTGAAGCAACTTTATTCATCCAATACATTTACTTTGACGAGATATCTCTACCAAAAGATTTTCTTAAATCAACCTAAACAAGCTGTGCAAGTTCATATAAAAATCTTTCCTTGTTAGTAGTTACCCTGAACCCTTAGTGCACAAACAAATGCAGCGTGCTACCTCACCCAACAGCCAAAAAAAAGTCAGGTTACTCTGATATCCTTCTGGTTGATTCCAGACATGAACATTTGGATACTCAAGAACCTTCCTTAACTGTGGATAAAAAATTCTGTTTTGTAATATGACTTGTTTGAAAAACCAGTTGCAGCTCATGTATCATTACTCAAAGTTAATTTATACTCCTACTACATCATCACAGTGAAGAGAGCCATGCCACATTCCAATAATATTGAGTTAAAACACTGGTACATCAATATATCACCAAATCAAGACAGCCACCTTGCCTCGAGATAACCCTATGCTCTTTTCCAAATTTTACGCTGCACTCTGTATATCCTCTTGTCTGCTAGGTGCGCTTATCACCAAATTCTGCTGGAAAATATGTTTAGTGTATCTTTACTAGCTGCCTGATGAAGCCGGCCTAGCCAGCAAAACATTGTGACTGCTCTTCTTCGTGAAGAAGTCTCTGTGTCCTAGTGTGTTTACTATCTGCAAGTACTGTACTGTGAGTACTTCTATCTTGAATCTTGTGTTAAAATAGTGATTAGTTGTCTAGTTGCCTTTTCATGCCATTTCTAATTAGAGCGGCATGAGTAATGTTTCTTGCTCTACTGTTAAACAAACTTGAATCTATATATTGCTAATGTATATATTGGGTGAGATTGATGACCTAAAATAAGCATGAGTGAACCATTTTTTAAATGTTAGTACCAGTGTTATGGTTACATGAGTAATGGTTACAATAGCTTATACTGATGCATGCGTTTACTGTATTAAATGATTGTTTCGAAAATATAAGGGTATGTAGGGTGGAAGGTACTAAGGTGTTAAGCTGTTTGTTGCGCATGACCATTTGTACAGTGATAAGTGCTGTGTACTGACCCAGCTATCCCTGTTCATAGTTACAAACCTATAGATGTGTAGAGCACTTGAATTTTGAAAGTTAGGAAGGTTGCTTTAAGAGATAAGTGCCATTTTTATCTAATGCTATGTGGTTTTATTACCTTCCTCAGGCTAATGTTGTCATTTAAGGGCGTGAGGGAGAAAAATATTTCTCGCGTGCAGGGTTTTGTAGTGGTTCATGTACTCCTCGTGTGATAGGGCTACAATCTGCTGTTTAGTAACATGAAGCAAACACGGCGAGTGGAGGAGAAAGACGATACCAAGGCAGATAAGAATTCCTGCAGGCATCTGGCAAGTTTTTGTATGAGTCAGCTATTGTTTATCTGCGATTAGCTGTAATAGTAGAATCGTGGATCCAGAATACAACTGCTAGGAGGTGCATATAGCTAAAGCAATCTTTTAATTCTTTTCTTTCCCCCCCCCCCCCCCCCCAGTTTTTTACCTTCTTAGGGGCTGAACACAAATATTACAGTTTGTTATGTACGCAAACTTCTATACATTAGAGCACAGTAGGGTTAATAAATTAAGAATAACATCAAATCACGTTTTGACTTTTCTCCCTTTTAGTCATAAAATTTCCTGTAGTGTTTTAAATAAAAGTGAACATATACAAGGAATAAAACAAAGATAGGCTTGGTAAGGTACAACGTTTTAATACAGTACAAATCTTTGTGTCTCAGCATCTAAATAAAAATTACAATTATCATATTATGAGTCTTTAATCAAATACATTTTTACATTTTTAATTAATTTTTTTTTGTAAAAAAAGAAGTCTGTAATTATAATGAGGCACAACATTATACTTATCAACTGAACTAGATCTACAGTGTTGCCAGAAAGTTTAGGGACAGTCCTACATTTTGTGATACCTGCTTGTGGTCTTAAATTAACTGCAATTTAGCCAATTTTTGTACAGCATTGTATTATGCATATAATTGTCAGTTTTCAATTATAATTTCACTGCGCTACGTCCTTGATGAGGATGGTGACAAATATTATTTTTTTCAGACTAAAATTACTTCCCTCAAAAACGGCTAGTCCTATGGCTATTCAATTTTACTGTAGTTTTGCTACGGCATAATTATCATAAAAATGATACAACAATACGTGGGAATAATTTCCTACTCATTTCAAGGTTTCACACAGAAATGTATTTTCTCCCGAAATTCACGAGCAAAATTGGTTGTTTTCGTTCCATGATAACTCTGGATTGGCAACACGGAGACCTTTTCTAACCAGTTTGTTATTTTCTGCTTGCCTTGTTTGTTACGATTCCGCTGCGCTCCAATTGGCTTGTGTTGTTATTGTCGTGTCACAGCAAGATGAATAACCTAGTTTCACATGTCACTGTTTTGTTAATGTAAATTCTGCGGAAATGGGGCGATCATCTGTGTCTAGTAATACCAAGTGGCAAATTATTGGTGTGCACAAGTGTGGCAAGTCTTGCCCAACAATAGCATATAAACCTAATGTGTCTAAAAAATGTGTGGAGAACACAGTAAGACATTTCAATGAAGCTGGCACCGTCACTGACATTCCACAAAGTGGCAGACCTCGCAATACGTCGCCTCATCAAGATCGCAAGCTTGTAATTATGAGTTGCAAAAAGCGAAATGTAAGTGCTAATGATTTATTATCAGTTATGAAGGAAGATGAGAAAAATTTCAATATTTCTGTGTCTACTGTGTCTTCACGACTTCGACAAGCGGATATGAACTCATTATATTCACTTTACAAACCATTGGTAAACGATCTGGCTGAAAAGTGATGCAAAATGTGGTGCAAAGCTCGGCTTAACTGGTTAAAGGAGGCTTGGAGGCGTATTTTATTTTCTGACGAAAGTTGATTTGAACTATTTTGCTAAGCACAGAATCAGAGTCCAACATACGAAGGCTAGTTTTCTGAGCAAGATATTTAGGTTATTCCATGGCCAGTAAAAAAACCTGAGGATTAGACCAAGCTGAAATATATGTGGGCGGTGATTTGGCAGAACGTTTCCAAAGAGGAGTGTGTGAAGCTTATCGACTCCATAGTCACCGTAGTCACGCCTCCTTGCAAAGAACCGTCAGCTATTCCGATTGCTATGCCGTTTATTTTTCTATTTTTCCATTTTTTCTCACAAATATAAAAACATTACAGAATTTCTTACCACTATTATATTGGTTATGAACATTACACATACATTTACATGAACCCTGAAGTATTAATTCTACTCGAATATTTGCCTTTATTTACAAGATTGGCTGCCCCCTACGCTTCCTTCCTTAGGTGGGCATAGGCCAGCGTTACTTAAGGCGGCTTTCCCTTCCTCCTCTTTCCTTGCAGAGCAAGACAGATGTGCTCGTTTCTTTTTTAAAAGCTCTGGGGACACAGCCGTGCAACACAAAAGATAGGGTCTATTTCCTTGTCCAGAGTCCTCGTGGTGCAACATGTCTCTGTTCTAATATTGGTAAGGGAGGGGTTGTGGGGTAGATCACCACCAAAGCATACTTTTGAAATTTCGTTCCCATGCCTGCCACAAACCTTCTTTTTGCACAGCAAATTATTTTCAACTGAAATTTATACAGTACGTTAATACATTGGTTAACTACTCCTTCCTATCGGCTACACAAAATGCTGATTACAGTGTGTTGCTATTTTTCGACGACTTAATAAAACTGATAAAATTTAGCAAACCTAGTTACTTAAAAAGCCCATTAAGGGATGCGTGCTTGTAGACATGATAGCCAACAACGATGATTTCACTGGTGTTTATTTTAAAGGAGTGAAGACAGCAAGCCAGCAAGGTCTTCGTAGCGCTCACATAGTACGACGTCGTTAGTTATAGATCTTAGTCTGTCAATTTAATTTTTAATTCCAGAGTGATAACATACTACGAATTCATTTTATTGTTCCAGATCTGGTATGGAATTATAAGTTTAGGTTTAAAAAGTCAGCTGAATGAAGTTCGCAAGCGTACGCAAAGTGAACCTATCGAGCTAATAGATGGAATGCGTGTAACCAAACCTGGCATGGACTAGTTATTGAATGTCCAGGTTGCACAAGTTGGGAAAATATTATAGCAGATCCATTTTTTATTACAACTAAATTTTCACTCTCAATAATTTTTAAGATTCTCGTGAACGACATTGACAGCTGGCTGTCTCGGGGAGAGCGCAAGACCCCGCCAACTCCTTGAATTATCTGCCAGTTGCGGGTGTCTTGAACTCTCCTATTGGTTAATGATGTTGCCACAGCCAGTGGAACGGACAAAAACACTACAGCTGTAGAGATTTCGTCGCAAACTGCAGGCTGATGACTGACTGCAACTTTCAACTAAAAAGAACATATTTATTTTATGGTAATCATGTCACATTGTACACAATACATACATAAAAATAATTGTTAAATACCTAAACTGTATTTCTGTCGCTAATAGAAGACTATTAGGTTTCTTCTTGAAGCATAAATCGTGCAGTGCGACTTGATTTATCAGACTGTGCTATAATTAACATTTTGTTCGGAATAAATTGCACTTTGTTGCTGCGTAAACCAACTGCTATTAACATTTATACTCTTCGGAGTTCGAGCCATAATGGATTTTACCGCATAAAATACTTTATTCAAAACGATTCCACGACTTGAATGCATGTTGCTGCAGTTTGTGTGTTACATACTTTTTAAAATACACAGTATCGTGACGTCACAGGGACATTAACATGGCGGTTCATGCAAAACAGATTTCTCTTACTATGTAGTTTTTCTCGAGTTACACAGACACAAAGAAAGAAGGCGGGGTACCGTTGTTTGTTAAATTAAAAGTACTTTTAGGTAAATAAAAATATAGTGAAAAATATAAATTTTTATTACTAAATTATTTACGTAAGGAAAATTAAGGGTGTACCAGCATTGGCAGGTTAATCTATAATTATACTGTAAAATTTTTGACGTAATTTAACTAGGTGGTTTTCAATTTTAATGATTAGTTTAGTTTGAACATTTCCTGCGTGCTCGAAGCATGTATTCCCTGGCTGGCTGTACAGACTGACCAAAAATGACATACGAGCATACCCAATCTTTATCAGTGTCTTGGCTCCAACATTTGCGACACCGGCTACGTGATACTGTAATGAATACCTGTGCACAGAGACAGCGCTATCTGTTGGCAGAAGCCTGAACTACATAGTCCCTAACTGGCCCCAAATTATTCTTGAAAGGCCTGTTACGAGACTTGCGGCGGAAGAGATTTCACACCTGTAGTTGCCTTTGCATGCAACCTACAGTTTCCAAACTCATCTATACAAATGTATTGTAGATTGACATTGTTTGATTTTTCATTCCTGGTGAAAATTTTTTTAGTATTAGTCTACTAAATTTTGTCATCTTCAAGGCTATGTACTTAAAAATAATATAACACACATCAAAATTTCGAACATTGGAAATCTAATATCCAACCTTACCTAATAGATTAATAATACCCATATTTCGATATGTGTAATGGTTTGCACAGGATATCCTGCACCGTGAACGTCAATTTTGTGGCTCGGAATCACATGCCCCACGCCCTCTTAAAATTGGTCACATAGGTGGATATTGGTGGAGAGGGGGCAGAGGTTGTGTGACATTCACTTTTATGTAGTGTGATGCACATGACTATGTTAAAATCACTAGACAAAATGTGTTCCCTTTTAATACAAGGAATGTTACTGTACATACTGTGTGGGGATATTCCTTTTGTTACGGTCAGTATAAAAAATGCTGATTGCTGAAGTGAGGAGATTGTGCATTTAAACCTCTGGACCCCCACCAGATAATTATGGCATGTAAGGCAGTCTTAACTTAATCAATTCTTTTAGACTGCTGGAAGATGGCTCCCTGAGTGATGTTGGCTGTGTTGTGGTGGATGAGCTGCACCTTCTGGGGGATCCTTTCAGGGGCTACTTATTGGAGCTGCTACTCACCAAGATCAAATATATGTGTTCCACGTAAGTATCTATCTAAGTTGTAAGAAAGTTGTTATAAGACTACTGTAAATGAGAGTTAACTCTTGTACCAACCACACTTTTTTAAAGTAATTAATTCATAGGTTCATGAAAACAGGGTGTGGGCATTACTTGAGTTTATCAGTATTTACCAAGTACAGTAGTTCTTGCAACCTATTGCAGCGTTGCTGCATAGTCAATCTGCTGGCGTACAGGTACAGACAAAATAACTTTTAATGTGATTAGTGTATTATACTCTTGGAAAAGAAACACTCTGAGAGTTTTTACTAATTATTGTTTATAATGAAACTTAATTGAAAACCAGGTTATATTGATTTAAGCCTGTCTGGTTTCCGATACTAAACTTAATAATTGCACAAATTGTTTTCACTTTGAAAACATTTTGTAACTGGGCTACAACAATGGCACGTGGGTACATAAGTGTACAAAATTTATGATTCTAGATGAGCATCAAAATCATATTATTTGTAGGTGGTTGATGTTGTAGAAACACTGCTATTTGAATTTAAAGATAGTAAAGTAAGAATGTGACATTAAGACATATATTCTGAGAAGCTAACAGAAACAAACTGTTTGTTTCTGTTTGCGGAAGCAAAAATGACTTCCACAATATTGTTGACAGTTTTTTTTTCCAGATAGAAAATAATCACTTAATAAGAATAAATCTTTTAGCTTAGGCAGGCAAGTGAAGGCAAACAAGGTGAAGAAAAAATTTGAACATCATTTCATGTGTGCCATTAAAATGTACACAGAAACTCAGCTGAAAGTACCTTCAGTTAGAAGAAAGAAATAATTTGGCTGTGAAGTATTGTAATGCTGTATTGTAATCATTTTGCCATCATGTGTGATTTTTCCAGCTTTATTCAGACTACATATTCAAGTTAAACTATATTCTGAAACAGGATAAATGGATGTGATGAATAATTGATGGCAAATAGTCAGGCTGCTACTATACTTCAGCGACAGGTCTGTTCTTGGCTAGCAAGGAGGATGAGTCGGATGAAAGTGGGATGGTGCATTGACAGAATGAAATTTATTAGCTATTAGCTGTTGGCAATGTTCATAATTTTTTCCCCCAAGGCCAGTTGTAGGTGTGATCTGCTGGTAATTGAATCTATACTGCAGTGGTGGGAGGCTGTGCCTTTATCATTCAGGTCACTGGGAAATTATTAAGAGTTTTCATAAAATATGTTTTGCCTGTTGATTTTTTTTTAAATGTAGATTTTTGGAAGTTAGTGAATTGGGAATTATGGTGTTCATCTAACCAATTGTTACCTGAGGGACACTGCTGGATGATGGTTGGTTGTAGTGATGCTGCAGTAAGGGTCCAGCTGGTGGGTATGTCTGCCACGTTGCCCAACTTGCCTCTGCTGGCACAGTGGTTGGATGCGGAGGTGTACCAGACTGATTTCCGACCTGTCCCTCTTCATGAGTTTCTCAAGGTGGGGTCCACTGTCTACAATAATTCCTTGCAGCGCCTCTATGATGTTCAGCCCACACTCTCCATATCCGTAAGTGTTCAATACACTATCTGTTAATTTTCATTATTTTGTGCATTACTATGTTGTTTACTGTAATTTTTATATAACATCGCTAATGATTAATATGGCTGACTGGCTGTCAGGTCTTAGTTTTACTTCAGAATGGCAGCAAATCAATGATTTCCATGCTGTTGTTGGGCAGTGTTCTTGTGGTAGCTGCGTATTGTTACAACAGAAAGCCCTCACATTGTGCATGGACGGTGTTGTAGCATGTTACACGTATTTTTTGCTAAGTGAAACTGCTGACATGTGCCTAGCACACCCTCCCACTAGTCCGTCTGCCGCACTGTACTCATTTAGTATGGCCTACACTCAGTGCATGTTGTGAATATTAAATATTGCCTTTAAAATATGTTCTTTAAGTTTACTCTTACTTGCAACGTTTTTCATGTGTCTAATTATAGTCCCAATGTTTTTAAAAATGAGTTTTCATAATTGTGTTGTAATTTTTAGCCACCATTATTCAGTTGTGTGAGTGTTGCATCAGCTATGCTCTGTCTATTGTATCCTTCCGCTTGAACATAATGCAACAGGGAACAATACTCCAAGATAAGACATTTAAAAAATACCAATAATGTTTTTCATATGTTTTGTTGTTTTTTCCAGTGCCCATTTTGTATTGTGTCATGTGTAGTTTTGTTCTATTTAATGTTTTTGTATGTGAAATACTTTGCACCGTGCAAAGTCAGCCCCCCTCGTGGGGCTGGCTTGGAGGCGCCGAACGCCACGTTGGTTAGTCAGAGCTTGTCTTGAGTTGGAATTAGACACGCAGAGGAGGTAGATGTATTTGTCTACCCCGGGTTCTTCATCAGTTTGTTATTTTTGACCCAGGGCTCCTCATCCCCTGCCGGCCGTCGCGTCCAGGGGCATAAGTTAGCACATTAAGTATACCGCCAGCCAAGTGCTGTTTTACCACGTCACCTAGTGGAGAGGTTTGTGCTCCAGGTTCGCTTAGCTGGCATTTGCCTTCCGAGAGTACCGGTCTATTGTTCATGGTGAGTAAGCTACGGAAACTATTCATGTTTTTCATTTACTCATTTTGCTTACCCTGTTCCTAGTGACGCTTAGTGTAAATTTGATTGTGTTGTGGCATGAAGAGTGGCCCTAACAAGTATCTGAAGATCCGTCGTTGGAGGGTGCAACAATGCACTGGTACATAGCCTGCCCCATGGTCGTCGGCCTGTAGACCCTGGGATCATCATCAAAAGGGGTTTCCTCTGCGGTTTCCGCCGTGTGCCCTTTTCTCACTATCCATCTCATTTCTCAGTTCTCACTGCTAGCTGGTCCACTCCCTTAACTTTGTCTCCCATATCCCGTCCGTCTCAACCACCGAGTCAGAGTCTTCGTCATCCACACATTCCCCCCCTAGCATCTGCGTCATGATGCCACCATTTCAACGTGGGACATTGTTGGCGTCGTCACCGCTTAACTTATTCCGTTACGTTTAGCTACAAAAAAGACCACACACTTGAAACTACGCAACTATAATTTAAAAAATGGACATACGTGTTAGAAACACAATTTTCGGATCTCTCGAATGGCTAAAAAATGCTTTTTTACACTACTGTATTACCAAACATACCACCTGAATTTGTAAAATGTGTTGGCCTTTACTTCATATGTATTATCCAAAAATAAAATTGTATGGTCACCGATTTGAGTCTCATAGAAAAAAGGCAACAGTAAAAACCTTGCATGTCAGTTTAGCTCTGTGAGTAGAGGTGATATGCTTCTTGTTGAGTGAGGCGGCGCACTACTGCCGTATGCAGAAGCGATGCGGCACCTGGCAGCCTGCCAGTGTCCCAAGGCTTCCGATTCTGTTTGACTGTCATCAACCACTTCACCAGGTGGCCAGAAGCAACCCCGTGGAGAACATTGAGGTCACCACCATTGCTCGTGCTCTGTACACTCATGGATCACACGCTTCGGCACCCCCCTTGAGATCATTACTGACCAAGGGAGACAGTTCGAGTTTGCACTCTTCAGGGACCTCTGTAACCTGACAGGTACATTGCTGTTTCGAACAACAGCATTTCATCCACAAGCCAATGGTATGGTGGAAAGAATGCACCGGCTACTCAAGGCTGCCATACGTTGCCACGATACAGAGCACTGGGTGGACATATTACCTACTATACTTCTGGGAATCTGAGCAGCGTGGTGTGAGGACCTCCATGCTTCAGCAGCTGAGTTGGTATATGGGCAACCTGTTCGTCTCCCTGGTGAGCTGTTGGTGGCCCCTCCACATTCCCAACTTGCAGACACAGCAGGACTTGTAAGGGAGCTCCGGCAACATTTCAGCACACTCCGACCTGTAGCAGGCACACACCATGGCGGAACCAAGACATTTGTGTTTAAGGACCTCGCAACAGCAACAGAAGTCTTCGTCCGTCATGAAGGGCTCAAGAAATCTCTCGAGGCCCCGTACGAAGGCCCATTTACAGTGCTCAGCCGTACACCAAAGACTGCAACACTCCAAATGCATGGTTGGCAAGTTACAGTTTCAATCAATCGCCTTAAACCAGCATACACCCTTACCAACCAACCACCTGACAGCTACGCCAACCCCATCCCTAGACCGGACTCAGCAGTACCATGCCATCCACAAGGTTCATACAAGGCATCTCCACACACCTCTCCTACAGTGACGAGATCTGGCCGCCACGTCCACTTTCCTGACTGCCTTGAAAGGCGGTTTTTCGTGATGGTGGGTGCATCACTGGCAGGGGGGTTCTGTGGCAGCGCACCACTGCCGTATGCAGAAGCGATGCGCACCTAGCAGCCTGTCAGTGTAAGACAGCACAGTGGGGCGCTACACATCCCCGACCAGCCGGACGACCGCTAACTGCTTGCCACCCCCAAGCACATTCCATTGTCCAGGCAGGACAAGGGATTACTGGAGTTGCCCGGCCAGCCCGCACCTCAACCAGGAGAAGGCAGTCTCTCCCGGTACGCCGTACAGAATAGTTTACATGTGTCCAGCTAGTGCGGTCTTGTGAATGTATAGATGTACATATTGTATATATTGTGTAAATACATGTTTCGTGTCCGGCAAACGTGGTGTTCTCATTATGTCCTCACGTCCTAGCTAAATCGAGTGTGATACTTTGGCTCTTACCGCCTCGCTTGTCTCATGTATCAAATGTGGAAATTCCAGACGGGTACCCCTCCTCATAAGGGAAAGTATAGGCAATGTGCCAGCACTGCGTAATTAAAATATGATAGAGGGGGCACATGACATGTAGGGTGCCGGGCTAAGCTGTGAACTGCAGACCATGCTTTTCTGAGCGGGGTGAGCATAATTAAAATCCAGATGTGTTGACACATCGCCACTGCGTCCTTAATAATATCCATACTAAAGCTCGCCTCCCTTCTAAGTTGACCTATGTTGTATTTGTAGATTAGGCCTAAAAACGTAACCATGTGTTGCCGATTTCTGAGTATGTACATAATATTACGCTATTTGCACTTGTTATAAATCAAATACTATTTTTATTGTGACAATTTGTGTGTGTAAAGAAGGACTCACGTACCTGCAAAATATTTCACGTAATATTTATTTGTTTACAGTCACGGCCATGATGCCAAAAACTACGTGCACGGACTTTGATGAAATAAGATAAATTACACACGAGATAAATACTTGATGTAAATAATATTATTTTAAGTGTCTAAAATGTATGATTGTTATTTAAAATGAGTTTAAACGGCAATACGTAATAATATTATAATAGTGAGTATGTTGTATTCATGAGGCAAGCGAAATTGAGTTTTCTTGCATTGGTAACCCTGCAGAACAGACAGCTCCAGCTGCCGAGCTGCCATTTTGAACCCACCCGCCTAACGGGACTTCCACCCCCTCGAACGGGTATGTAAGGCGCCTCTCGCCATCCAGAAATCAGAGTTTCCTAGGGCTCGGCTCCTACCGAGTTCTCTAGGCACTCTCCCCTTACCTTACGGGTTGTGGCGGTAGCCTGCCACCTAAGCCCTCCTACCCTCTTACCCTCAACTAACCACCTATCCGGGGTTGTGGCGGGGTTGTGGCGGTAACCTGCCACCTAAGCCCTCGGTGCTTCCTTACGGGTTGTGGCGGTAGCCTGCCACCTAAGCCCTCCTACCCAAACCTGCTCTACGTCCAGAGTGTCTAGAAACGACGTAGCGAGTCGGTCACTCTAGCGTGCGGTAGCTTTGGGAACGCACCCACTTGCGTAGCTCTATCGGCCGCCACGAGGCGCGCCCTCAGTATCTGCCGGAAAGCGGAAGTCAGTAGCCAGAGGCTCCCACGAAACATTCAATCCACGTGGCAGAGTGCCAGTGCTAAGTCAGTAGTGTAATATTTCAGTGGCAAAATTGCGAGAGAAGTGTAAAGTCAGTTGTAAATTCTGTAAATAAGTGTGTACGAAGAATTGAGATCAGGAAGAGTTTGTAAAGTGTTTTTTTGTGAACTTGTGTAAATTGAACGAGTCAATAATATAACCAGTGAAACGTAACTTTATTCTTTTATTTCTAAATTAAATGTCTGAGTTGGAGACCTGCATATCTCAGGAGGAGATATTAAGCCCTCGACAGCAAGCCGCTAAGGTGAGACAACAATTAGTCGCAACAAAAGATATACACCCTGTTGGTCTAATTCCGGAACTTCGGAAACTACCAGGCCCCGAGCCTACCCTGCCTGCGCTCAGCGCTCAATATAAACAGCTTTCGGCTCCTCAGGCCCGAACCCGCAAACAAGTGCGGTTCAGTAAAATTCTCAAAGAGATTCAGCGCCACCAGATTCCGTTACCGAGTCCGATCAAGACTCCCCCTAGGTCTGTTCTCCTACACCAGCGGATCCAGGAGATCATCGCAGAGGACCGCCGAATGCCCATACGGGCCACGCGCATATCAGACACCAAGAAGAAGCTGCTCAGAAAGTTATTCTAGCAAGGTGAGTGGACGCCGACCTTACCCCGATAAAAGAAATCTGAAACCCCTTCCTCTGCTCGCACAGAAAGTACTCAGCGTAGGCCCTACTAAGGGACACCACTCTCCCTGGACGCGCTAGGCTTTCATCAATCTACAGGAGGAGTCTCTTATGCTCTCATTCCACAGCTAGCCAAGTCAACTGTGCCTCACCTGTGGACCACCCTCACCCATACACATACAGTATATAGCCTTGAGGAAGCGGGGCAAGAAGTTTTTCTGTGGCGCCCAACGTGGGGCCACGAAAATCGACGATAGTTAATAGGGCAAAACCTCGCGCACTTGCCCCTTGAGAAAGTACCAAGAAAGTTCGGAGTCAACTTTAAACTCCGTGGCGCCCAAGACATCCAGCTGCAATGGATTCCGACACAGAACCTACTGAGATGCCTACCCAGTCTTGCGCTGCCAAGGACTGCCCACAAGCAGGGATCCACCGAGCCCCATGCGCCCACTGCGGGTTGGAATATCACCACTTGTGTCTTGGATGGGAAGACACCCCCAAGAACATGGATGGCCTAGAGTATAGATGCACAGCGTGCCGCGACAGACAGAAAAGGTGTGCCCATCCACAATGTCAGGGCCTCGGAGCGTACCAAGTGCAATGCATCACTTGTCCTCTTATCTACCACTATGCGTGCCTTGGTTGGATAGACGAGCCACGTGACTATCAGGGGCTGTAATTTCGGTGTAGAATATGCAGGATTGCCGCCGCCGAAGAAGCCCATACCTCCAGAAGCCCGAGGAGCCATTCACCTGCAGAGAAGAGAAGTGTGGGGCCACCAATGCTGCCTCAGTTCGCAGGAAAACCCCATGAGAGCCCTGATGCCTTCCTCCGAGAGTGTGAGGGAGCGTTGAAAACGAGCCACATGCCGCAAAAACACTGGGTACAGTATGTACATCCCCAGATAAAGGGCGACGCCGCTGCCTGGTGGGACCTCTACGGCGAATACGTAAGTACCTGGACCCAGTTCCGAGACCGGCTCACTTCACGATTCTCCGGAGCCGAGGTAATCAACCGACTCACCCGAGACTTATACAGTGTCCCCCAGAAGCCAGGTGAAGATGGAGAGACCTTCATCAGACGCAAGGCCCAGATGTACGACAGAGTTCATCCAAACAGCCAGGAAGAGGCCAGCATTCCAGTCATCCTGGAGATGATGCAACCAGCCTTCAGGTCCTTCCTGCGCAACCCGAAACCCATGACCGTAGAAGAATTGATTGAGCGCACCAAAGCCTTGGAACTAGATCACCCGACGCCTCGACAATCTTCAAGTCACCCTGCACCAGTGAAGCTAATGAGCCAGAGACCTCCACCTGAGAAGACGAAGCTGCCGCCTTCACAGCCTGCATTACCACGCTGTTGGTACTGCCCCTCATACCATTTTCACAGAGACCGCATTGCCTTCCACGCCTATGGGTGCAGACTGCCCAGACCGAAGTATTGGCTACATTGGACACCGCTGCCACGGCCAGTTTCGTGCAGGCCCAAGTCTTGACTCCCGACATTAGGAGCACCATAAAGCCTACGACGCTCACTGTTCAGTTAGCTCGTCAGCAAGAGTACCTGCCAGTAGAAGGAGAAGTCGACCTACCCCTCACCACGATCGCCGGGACGAGCGACACCAATTTCTTCGTGGCCAAGGAACTTAATGAAGAAATGATTCTGGGTCAGCCTTGGTTAACGAACAAACATTGCATCATTGACTGCGGCAACAAAAAGGTGTACCTAAGGAAGACGCGACGACACACGCTCCACTGGGACACACCACCTTCCGAGCCGCCCATGCAGGACATCACGGCCGAGGACGTACAGTTGCAGCTCGACAAGCCCCACCTGGACCAGCTGTTGACCCTCCTCAACCAATATACCCCTACATTCCAAGCAGGAGGAGTCTTGAAACAAACCAGAGCCAGTGAGCACGACATTCAACTGTCCGACCACAAGCCGATCTTCTGCAAGCCTAGTATCCAGACCACCGGCAAACAAGCCATCATCCGCGAGCAAGTAAGGGCCATGCTAGAGCAACGCATTATCGAGCCAGCCGACTCGCCCTACAATTCTCGCATAGTCCTGGTGAATAAGATGGATGGAGACACCCGTTTCTGCATCGACTATTCTCCATTGAACAGAGTCTCTCTTCCAGTCGCCCCTCCAGCCATCAATATACCCAACACCCTCAGAAGTCTTGGCGAAGCCAAAATATTCTCAACCCTTGACATGCAGAGTGGGTATTGGCAAGTTCCTGTCCGACCAGAAGCATGCCATACACTGCGTTCACCACTCCAGAAGGACACCAGTACCAGTTTTGCGCCATGTCTTTCGGGCTCAAGAATGCCCCAGCCACTTACCAGAAACTGATGAACACAGTGCTGGCCGACTACTTGGGACACTTCTGTATTGCTTACCTGGACGACATCATAATTTTCTCCTCCGACTGGGAGCAACACCAGACTCATCTTCATCAAGTACTGGAACGACTTCAGATCCACGGACTAACTGCTCGCCTCAGTAAATGCCACTTCGGGAAGACCACCATTGAATATCTTGGCCACGTCATCACCCCCCGAAGGAAACTAACCTCAAGCCCAGAACGTTCACCAGATCCTGAGTGCCGAATCTCCAGTGAACCACAAGCAGTTACGACAGTTCCTGGGTCTTTGTAACTGGCTGCGCGACTTCACTCCCAAGATATCCCACTACATGGAGCCATTTACCAAGCTGCTATCCAGCAAGCTAAAGCGCTGGACATGGGGCGCAACCGAAGAGCAAGCCTTCCAAACCCTCATGGCCCAATACCAAGAGCTACCTATGCTGGACCGACCAGACCATCGAATACCGTTGATACTCCAGACAGACGCCAGCCAGGCCGGATTGGGCGTCGTCCTGTTCCAGGAGACCCCTGACAAACATAGAAAGGTCATCGGGTTCGCCAGCACACAGCTCAGCCCCACAGAGCAACGCTACGACACCCATGAACAGGAGTGCCTGGGAATAGTACCGCCATCTGTTGGAAGACCGTCCGTTCATACTACGAACTGACAACAGAGCCCTCATATGATTACAGAACACCAGCGCCAACAAGTCCAAACTCTCGCGGTGGATTCTGCTCCTCCAAGAGTTTAGCTTCGAAATTCAACATTGCCCTGGGAGAAATAACCAACTGCCAGATGCTCTCTCAAGGTATCCAGAGCCAACCAATGAAACCACGAGTCTTCACAACTGGGAGAATGTGCTGCCACCAGAACTAACCCTTGCAAGTACCAGTTCGGCAACCCACAAGCTCCAGGAGATCTCCTTCAACAACAGTCTCGATACCTTCTTGGCAGAACAACAGAATGACCCCGAAGTCCGCCATTTGCTCTCCAGCCGCTCCGGACTCTACAAAGAAGACCAGGGGTACGTCTGGATCAAGCCAAGCCACACCAGTGATTGGAAGCTCTGGGTCCCACATTCACTCTGGCTATCACTCTGCCACTACTTTCATGACCATGAGTTAGCCGGACACCCAGGAGCCAACGAGACGATGACCCAGATCCACAGACGTTACGCATGGCGAGGAAGCTCAAGGGACATCCCGACGTACGTCTCTCGCTGTCAGACCTGCGCCACCCTCAAGCCAAGTGCCACTTACCAACCAAAAGGGACCCCAAGGAGACCAGCAAGACCATGGGAGCAAATTGCCCTGGACCTCATGGGCCCTTACCCAAGAAGCACGTCAGGCAAAACCCACCTTCTCGTCGTCACCGACCTCTTCTCTCGGTGGGTTGAAGCCTTCCCACTCACCCGCACAGACGCTGGAGTGATCATCAACCGAATGGAAAACGATGTATTTTCACGCTGGGGCTACCCCAAAAGTATCCTGTCCGACAATGGACCACAATTCACAAGTAACCAGTGGGCTACAGCCTGTGCACGATGGGAAGTGGAATGCTGGACCACACCCACCTATCACATGCAAGCCAACCTAACAGAGCGCCGTAACCAGGAGCTGAAGAAAGGTATATGCCTCCATACACAGCGAGACCACCGTCACTGGGATAAAGCTCTACCAGCGATCTTGTACCATCTTCGCACCAGCACCAACGAAGCTCTTAAGGCTTCCCCAAGTGAACTGCTGCTAGGAGCAACATATACACCCTGTTGGTCTAATTCCGGAACTTTGGAAACTACCAGGTCCCGAGCCTACCCTGCCTGCGCTCAGCGCTCAATATAAACAACTTTCGGCTCCTCAGGCCCGAACCCGCAAACAAGTGCGGTTCAGTAAAATTCTCAAAGAGATTCAGCGCCACCATATTCCGTTACTGAGTCCGATCAAGTCTCCCCCTAGGCCTGTTCTCCTACACCAGCGGATCCAGGAGATCATCGTAGAGGACAGCCGAATGTCCATACGGGCCGCGCCCATATCAGACGCCAAGAAGAAGCTGCTCAGAAAGTTATTCTAGCAAGGTGAGTGGACACCGACCTTACCCCGATAAAAGGAATCTGAAACCCCTTCCCCTGCTTGCGCAGAAAGCACTTAGCGTAGGCCCTACTAAGGGACACCACTCTCCCTGGACGCGCTAGGCTTTCATCAATCCACAGGAGTAGTCTCTGATGCTCTCTCTCTAGCTAACCAAGTCAACGGTGCCTCGCCTGTGGACCACCCTCACCCATATGCTTATATAGCCTTGAGGAAGCGGGGCAGTGTGCACATCCAGTCACCTGGTCTTTGCTGCTCCCTTGGTGCACACTCAGTGGAGGAGTGAGCAGAGTCACTTGCAAACGGTTGTCCAATCACTTCTTTTGCACATGGTCTCCTCCCCTAACTGCGAGCATATAAGCAGGTGTGCAAGTCGCACAGCTGTATTCTTTCACTGTCATCTGGTTGAAGCAACACCTCCTGAGAAGCGCTGAAGGATTCTTGGTTACCTACAATCTTACAGCTGATACTGTAATTGTTTAGGCAGGTGGACCTACATATCAGGAGCAAAGTACAGGAATTGTGGAGTTTGGATGGTTACCATACAAGTATTTTATCGCCCACCCATACTTACTCGACCTGATCGCTTACTGCTGACCCTGGAGGGGCCCTATTCTCAATACTCCTGAGAGCTTCCTATTGTTGCCAATAAATGTCCCCTTAGGTCCCCAGGGACTGTACCCACCCACAAGGGTTCTCAGCTCTTTGCTGTGCAACAATGCACCGAACCTCCTAATTCCTACTACTACTACTACTATTTCTGCTGTCTAGTCGTACTTCTGGCTGGTCCTACTAGTCCAGAGAGGTGTTACCTCAACTTGATGGTAGCGGAGAAGTCCCGCTCCGTGTTCGTGCAGCTGCTTATATGTACGCTCGGCAGGGCGAAGTAGAGGATGAAGGGGTGAGCATCTGAGCGTGCCCGCCTGCACGCGCCGATGCGTACACCGCTGCCTCCCTCCTCACCCCTTTCTCAAGGCTCGCTGGCCTAGCAACGGAGGGGTGGAAGGACTGCCGTCTCGTTACACATGCACTCGACCGGAGCTGCCTGCCTTCGCCCCCCCTCCCAGCCCAACCCTATCAAATTGACACACACGTGTATTAAATACGGTAATTCCGGCGCATGAATGTAAACCTCGTGGTGCCGTCGCAGAGGGAGTTGCCTAAACAAACTCCCATGTTGCGCCCAACCTGGCCGCAACACACTGTATTAGAATGTTATATTTAGGTCTTAGCCGACAAGGTAATGTACATGTTCATCAGTGCGAGTCGTTCCAAAACTAGCAAATCACTGAAAAAAAAACAAAATATATACAGAGTACTGATATGGTTTTATTAATGCTGATGAACACTGATGGGCCTTCAGTGATCTCAATGCTTTTCAGCAGAAATGGAATGAGCTTAGTAAAAATAAATTTACTACCCTTGTCATGTTACATGTCTAGGCTAAAAGAACAGCAATCATCCCTCTTGTATACTGTTGCCTCTTTTCCATGATGGTACATAAACAATTCAATACAAGTCATCTTCACAGTCCAGTGGCTGCAGCACAACGAAAGCATGATACATATATGTAAGATATGCTATGAAATATTCTTCAGTGAATTTGGACTTGAAAATAAATAAATAGTACATTTAATATGTGAGAACATAAGATATGCAGTCTTCTTGTTAAGAGTGAAAGTGTTAGGTTTGATTCCATTATGTTTTATTCCACTCATTTCACAAATTATCTGCTACCGTAGTTTAAAAAAAAAAAGAATAAGCGAAGCTATTTGTAATGGCTTAAAACAGTAGTAGATCAGTTGAAACAGCATTGTTTGTTCTGTGGATACTTACATTTCGTACCCTGAAGAGCAAACTAGTTGTTACTGTTTACAATTGTCTTCTTTGGCATTATATTCTAATATTTTTGTAATCCACACTAAAACTTCCTCCGGATTCTCCTTTACAATGTTCTCATGCAGACATCACAACTTTCCACTGGAAATTTGCTCTGCAACTGGCTTTGTCTTCTTCCATTTCCATCTTTCAACTCAACTCAAAATTAGCAGCACAAGTACAGTATGTTAATGCATTGTAGAATGACCCATAACTTTCACCAACAGTACTGGCTACTAATCAAAAAGGGGTTCAAGTGACACATGGGCAGTACTGAAATAAAATATTGGGAAAAAGGTTGCGAGGGCTTATGGTGGCAGGATGTGCCAGCATCAAGGTTCTCTATTCTGAAGCTAACTGTGCCCTTCACATAGTCTGGTGGAATACTGACTTGTTGCCACTATAAGCAGCTAGAGGCCAGCTGTGTGGTAACAGCACAATCAACAAAATTGGGGGAAAAAATGAAAACCACGTTTTTTCATCTTCAGCCAAGGTCTTAGTGTGTATGAGGGTAGGTTGGGCCGGCTGCTTGACTAACGAGACATTCCTGTTGCCCACCACCCGGAATAATGGATGAAGTGAGATGAGTGTGGAGATGCGATGAAATAAGAGGGGCAGGGGGAATGGGAGTTCCCCGAGAAAACCAGCTGGCCAATAGCAACTTTCGCCACATTTCCCACATGTGAAAAACATGGGATCGAACCTGGATCGCCTAGGTGGGAGACTAGAGAGAGGTCTCACTTCTCGATCACAGTGGCCCCAGCACTCTCAATAGCGTACTGATGAGTTTGTTGTTGCCACGTCAGTTGGCTACCACAATAGCAGATTGAGGCCGAGGAATATATGTGGGAATAAGAAAACTTAGTGCAGCATTTGCTTGCAGTGTTAACTATCTCAAATTTTATTTCAAAAACTTCTGTAATGATTTTTATGCACACGCTGGCTCACGCCAATATACTTAATGAGTTTTCCTGTTTGATAATGTTTACATATGACACAGCTGCTTGAATGTTGTTTGTGTGTTGATAAAATTTTGGCCGTTTGATCATGACAAAATGTCACAGTACTACCTTGAAAAATTTGCTTATTTGGTATTGTGTTCTTGTAGAATGACCAGGACCACATAATATGGCTGTGTCTGGAGACTGTGCTGAATGGGCACTCAGCACTCGTGTTCTGTCCAACCAAGGCTTGGTGCGAGAAGTTAGCACAACATATATCTAAAGAGTTCTGCAACATTGGTGAGCTCTCTGCATCAAACTTCATACACAGTTTATTGTTATGTAACACTCATCTACGGATTTCTGTCCAAAATTTTTGTTACCTAATACGGCCAATCATAGACGAACATGATTTATTGTCATTATTACCCCTGATACGTATTTATTTGGGTAATTAATTTAAGCATATTTTAGATATTTAATTTTACTGAGTGTAATTTTTTAATGGCGTTAATTTAGTATAATTCACAAGCTGCCTGAGCCACTAGGAGCTGGTTTGGAATGTTCAGAGACCTTATATTGTTTGTGGTTGTTATGTCTTACTGTGTTTTATGTATTTGTTAATGAATTTCACCTACCATCAATCATTCATAAATGCACTGCTGAAAGAGATGCACATGAGGTGCTTAGGAAGATACTTGTGACAGAATCAGGATTTATATATTTTAATTTAAATATCTAATCTACACTTACAGAAAGTTGTTACCCCTTTTTAATGTGCTTGTAGAGTAGGGTTTATATTGAACATTACTGATATTAGCATGCTGGAATGACGTACTTGGCCATGTATCACTTGTACAGGGGCAAATTGCAGTTCTAAAAAACTGTGCAAGTTGGATGAAGTCGTCATTGTTACTCAACAAACTTTTTATCAAAAAAAAAAAATGCAATTTGTAAGTACAATAGTGAGGAATAAATTTGGTGCTCTCAGTGGACAATGCTTGTGGCTGTACACTTTTGTTTAAATAGCAGCAGTGTACCAGCCTAAGAATCATATTCACTCGTGTCGTAGCAGTGGGAAGCTGGTGTACTAGCCACACAACCATGAAAGTTATGAACATTTGGTTGTCACTGTGTACCATTTAGCGAGTGATGTTCAAGGAAAATAACTTCATGATGCAGTTTACACCGTAATAAGCTTTACATAGTTATGTGTGGTTGTTCCTCTGCTAATGTGACAGGCAACTCAAACCATCAACTGGGGGTGGACCTCCGCGCACAGCTTAGCTACCAGGCAGTTGTTGAAGTGCTAGAGCAGCTCAAGAGAAGTCCGTCTGGCCTGGACAAAGTCCTTCGACACACGGTTGCCTTCGCAGTGGCCTTCCACCATGCAGGTCAGGTTTCTTCTACTCCTCTGTTGTCTCATGTCAGACAAGTTTGTGGTGGCTTCTGTAACCACATTCACAATGATTTCTGTGTTACGTAGTGAAAAATGTTACTTCATTAAAAAAATGTGTATTATATGTTATCTTGTATGGGTGCAGATTATTTATCTTTGTTCTAAATAATGTGACCCCTTTTAATTTTTAATTGTTCACCTTGAGTTTTGCAAGGGTAGTGATTTTATGAAGGTAGCTACAAGTTTTTTAGTTTATTTTTAGATATTTTCAAAAGGGGAAATCCTAAAAAAATAAGTAAAGTAAGGAAAAGAATAGAAAGGGGGAAAAGAGCAGGAAAAGTGCCATTAGACAAAATCTAAATATGTGAAAATGAAATTGTTTTTTCCCGCAATTATAAACTGTAAGTGGTGTGTTGCCACAATTAACTACAGTATTAAGGCAAAAATTGTAGTGAAATTTTTGCTGCTTGTATGAAATATGGCACTTTGGTAGCATCACATTGTGAACCATTGGCCATTGCATGCAAATTTAGACAATATAATTCCCTGTTAGTAGGAGCTCAATTTGAGAGGTAACGAAATGCAGAGTGAATTAAGTGAACTCAAATTAACTTTAATGGTGATGTCATGAGATTGTGATTCACAAAAATTTTTGTTGGAACACATGTTAAGTTTCTGTTACGGAGGATGATAAACTAAGTGTATTTACTAGTAACTATGTTGCATTAGTTCTTTGATAGTTCACAAACATAAGCACAGCTATTCACATGCTTCTAATGATACCATAGCATTCTAGACTTCATCTTGGTAATAAATTATAATGAACAGCTATAGGTTGTTATAGTCATACCCACAATGCAGGAGTTTTGTTTTTGTATTTATTCCAAGAATGTGGACTGTATAGTAAATTAATTATTGTATTTGTAAGCTATCTTAATTGTTATGTGTGTATTAAGTTTTTGCCAAAATTTGTGATTACTTCTAATTACTTTTGATTTACTCTTACAATGTGTGTGTGTGTGTGTGTGTGGGTGTGTGTGTGTGTGGGTGTGTGTGTGTGTGGGTGTGTGGGGTGCGTGTTGTGCATGTCGTGCGTGCATGTCATCATGTCGTGCGTGCGTGTCGTCATGTCGTGCGTGTTGTGCGTGCGCGTGTGTGTGTGTGTGTTGTGTTTTGTGTATATATATATATATACACACACAGTAAAATCCTGGTAGATCACACACCGAGTGATAGCAGAATTGGGTATATAAATGAATAATAGAATGATGAATAAATGGTTGAGAGCTGATAATGATAATTTTGCATTGTAACTTGTAAACTAAGCATTGGGCAGAAAAAATACTAGGCGTAGCAAATGTCCACAATTGTATTCTAAACAGCTGGAGGGGAGAGAATGTGCACATGTGCACACAACACACAGGCAGAGCAAGAGTCACTTTACTTGACTCGGCAGCGATGCTGCATGCGAGACACGACAGATAGCCCGGTGTTTAAACATTCCACTCCAGAATCTTCCCATTTAGTGTGTGGCACATACACTAACTGTGACTTCATTAAATTTTTTTAACATGTTCTATTGTACTTTATAATTAGTATTTTACTGGACATTTGTATTAATATTTTGTTAAAACTTTAACTTTCAGATGATTAATTATTGGGTAGTTCACGTACTGTATTACCGTATTCGCCCATATACCCAGCACCCTTTTTTTCAGTAACATGTTTTGGAATTTTTTTAGAAGAAGAAGAAAAATATTCAAACTTATTGAAGTAGGCTTCAGGTATTCGCTGACAAACAGTGGTTTTTCGCCACAGAGATAGGCCATTCCTTTCGTAAAACCAATAAGCCCAGTTTGTGCTTACTTTGAACTCTTTCATGTAGGCTACACCTAATTCTCTGGCAATCTTCAAGGCTTGCATTTTGCACATGTGTTGAAACGGAATGGTGTAACCGATTTACCGTAGCTCGGTTATGTAGGCCTACTCAACCAAACGTTTTTCAACCTGTGGGAATTTGACTTTCTTTTAAAGCCCTCCTGTTGATGTTGCTGTCCTGTAACTTGTTTTTAATTTTGCGCCAATATCTAATACACAGTTGTGAGATGTTGTACTTACGACCTGATGCGCAATTTCCCATTTCTGTAGCTTCCTTAATTACTTTCAGCTTCTCACCCACAATAAATGAACACAATTATTTTGACACTTTTATTTCTCAAAGAACTACCGAAATACTAACGTACGTAGTCACTACGAAAA
The DNA here is from genome assembly GCA_003012365.1 of Medauroidea extradentata. NCBI lineage: Eukaryota > Metazoa > Arthropoda > Insecta > Phasmatodea > Phasmatidae > Medauroidea > Medauroidea extradentata. The sequence goes on along the minus strand of PNEQ01065790.1, from coordinate 984 downwards.
CACTTATCAGCTACGCACAGAGAACAATACTGCCTACACACGTGACATTTTATTGATAGTTCCTAACTCACTCTACGTCAGCATTCCTCTGTCTGCATATGTGTGCACCGCATGCCTAGTGAGCCACGCTGTTGTCAAGTCTCAGTGCACGCTAGCTACCTACCTGTATAGCACGCTGATTTCTAATACAAATTACCAATGTAAGCGCGCACCTCCATTATTGTGATTAAAATTTTGGAAAAAAATAAAAGTGTATGGGTACATGGCGAATACAGTATACGCTTATCTTTCTTTGCTATAATGTTTTAACACAAAATAGTAAAGTAAGTCAGCTAGTTTATTTTTAATCTTTACATTCACAGTGGCCCTATATTTACGTGAACCATACTGTACCACTTTTGCCATGAGGTAGTAAACTAGCCCCAGAAATGTTTTTATAGTGGCCTCTCAACTAACCAGAGGGTGAGGAATCTTATCACTTGCGGACCTGGGCCACATACACTCAGCAACTCGATACAGCATTGGGTGGAATAAGTACGTACGTACACACTTTGCCTAGGAGACGTGGTATTTGAGTTACTCTTACTGGAGTGTAGGTGCCTCACTAAATCTGCCCTTTTCACATCTTCAGTTTCCCTTCCGTGAATGTTGTAAATAATAAATGATGATAAAAATTCTGAATGGAAGGGTCTTAGATTTAACAAGTTATGGCTGCATAGTATATTAACAGCACAGTGCTGAGAGACACGTTAGAACACAGGCAGGGTTTTATGCCATTTGACATGGTTGACGCCCCGCCGATTCTATTACGTTTTTTTTGCGCTCGCCCCCCGAGCTTGTCCCTTTGGAGGTTAGGCCTAAGCAGGCACACCGCCCTCAGGTCCGCACCACGCTATTGTGTGTACGTAATTTTTCCGATGCCTATTATATGTAAATACTAGTCTATATAGGTTACCTTGCATTGTAAAATAATCCAGAATGGAA